>JBBPCZ010000163.1:5619293-5636793 GCA_037974445.1 Brycinus macrolepidotus | reverse complement strand
GGGGAACAGGGTGTGTGTGTGTGTGTGTGTATGTGTGAATCTGAGAGAGCGGGAGATCAGAGCACTATTCATGAGGAGGAGACGCATCTAACACTGTGTGTGTGTGTGTGTGTGTGTGTGTGTGTGTGTGTGTGTGTGTGTGTGTGTGTGTGTGGAGTGTGTGCATTCTTGACTACCTTGAGGAGATCGTATGCACCTTATTCTACTAGTGTTTAATAATAGCATACTAACAGAGAGCTGCTATAAAGAGTTATCCTAGTTCAAAACATGTCACTTTTTTCAAATGTGACTTTTTACAAAATGCATAGTTATTTTCATCCACTTTCAATCCTGTGTAATCACTGTTATTTAACAAGTAATATGAAACAACTCTGTTACAAAAACATGTATAACAATTTTATTATAATATTACAACTTTACATGTTC
This sequence comes from Brycinus macrolepidotus, assembly GCA_037974445.1. Lineage (NCBI taxonomy): Eukaryota > Metazoa > Chordata > Actinopteri > Characiformes > Alestidae > Brycinus > Brycinus macrolepidotus. The sequence continues at coordinate 5,636,367 of JBBPCZ010000163.1, read as the reverse complement.
TGGTCAACTACTAGTAATGCTTTACCTTGTAATAAATTGTAATGCCCATATAATGCTCTTAGAAATCCAGTTAACTGGCTATACATGACTATTTTATTAAGCAACAAATAAAAAGAGCACTTCTATTTGTGTATTACAGATTGAAATCTTTTACACGACATTTTAGGTGCATTTTATCTGTAACTTAATATGTTACATATGCAGTAACTAGGATAAAGTGTTTTTCACAAGCATTACATCCATCACAACTACTATCTGAGCATTAAATATGGAATTAATATTGTGTTTATGGGCTAAAAATGTTAGTTACCAGTTATTTAAGTGATAATAGAAAAACATCTAAAATGTCCTTTAAAAGATTTTAAAAGATAAAATATGGTGAATAATACACTAGTTACCGCTTAATAACATAGTAATGAACAGGCAGGTATCTTCTAGCTACTGGACTGTTGAGGCTTTATAAAGGCATCAAAAAGGCATTATAATGTCCCTTTAAGTGTCCCTCTGATAAGCCACTCAACTAATTAGCAGGAAGCTGTAAAGAATTTTTACAGTAAGAAATTTTAGATGTGCCCAGGACTTGTAGAAGATAGGAAAGTTGTACACTGAGAAAGACATTGTGCTAAAATTAACATATAGAATGGCCCATTTTTGAAAAGTGGTTATTATTGAATAAAATAACAGAAATTATTCATATGAGTGGTGACTCCAAGCTTTTGAACATTCATCTCCCTATTATTTCGTCTGGGTAACCAAAACTGAAACTGTGTGTGTGTGTGTGTGTGTGTGTGTGTGTGTGCCAGTTGGGAATACCTTGAGGAGAAGATACTGTGTCCTATTCTACTGTCCTTCATCAACTATAATACTCTAATAATAGCATACTAACGGTGTGTAAAATTGTTTTGAATTTTAAATTGTAAGAATGCTGTAACATTAGTCCAATATGTCATTAACTAAAAAAATTAAAACACATTCATCCTACTATCACAAGTTTGGCTTAATTTTTCCTACTTTGTATGCTTATGTGCGCTAATAATAACAGACATATTACGGCTCTAAAAAGAAAATGTAACTTGAATCTTGAATCTTGAAAAAGCAAGAAATAAACAAATAAAAAACTTTTGCGGATCAGGACAAGTCTGGACAACAAGCCTCAATTCCCCAGATTTTCTAGCAAATCTCAGAGAAACAGACTCACAACAACACTCACAACGCTGACAGAAATCTCTTCTCCCTTCATTCACGCCTCTGACCCAAACACCAGGGCTTTCTACCATCCAGGCCTGCTTTAAGCAGGCCGAGTCTGAGTCTGAACCTGCACAGCTCCTACAGCCCCTCCGGCCGAGCGCAGTCACTCACCTGCGGTGGGAGTTCCTGTTGCTATTAACGTGACCACGTCCCGAGCAGCCAGGTGTGGGGCACTTTAGAACATTCTCATGCATTGCAAGAACTTTGGAAAGACAGACAGGAGAAGGCCAGAGACAGCGTAGGTTAGGAACACCCAATGTTAAACTACAAGCCTTGCCAATTTAAATGAGCTTGAATCAGCCTACAACATTAGACATGGTGTTTATGATGATAACAAAGATAAAGATATCAGGCCAGGCAGAGAAAGGACAGCAAGCAGGTCTGTTAGCAGCATGCAATATCACTTTAATAGGGCATATATTAATTGTTAGATTCATGCACTCTATTAGATTCATGCACTCAGCTTAGAGGCTATCTTAGAAGGTCAGATGGCATAGTAGGACTAAAGCGAGAGACATTCATTTTAGTTTGAATAACTGCTGCTTCAAGACAAAGTTTTCTACTAACAAGAATAAATGGGGTTCACCCCTTTAAGGAAAGGTTCACCAATTTTTTAAAAATTGTACCAACATGCTCTTAACCAAAATGTATGTGTTGGTGGGAGATGACTTCAGTATGATTTCAACATTGTGATTTATAGTGGAAGAAGTCTGAGCCAAAAGTAAAAGTGTATGATAATTGAACATGTACTATTTTTGAAAAACCGGTTGAACTATGTTTTAAATTACTCAGCTAAACACTGTGTGCAAATGTACTGAAAATTATGAAAAGGAAGAACTGAATTCAAGTGGAGACTGTACTTGCGTTCTTAATTAATTAAGTGTAGCCTTTGGGTTCACCATGACACGCCCTGCAACATGTCCTGCTGACTCAGCAGCACCGTTCAACAACATGCAGATCATCCAGTTCAAAATAACACAGCACACATGAGTAAGCTGTTTTCTGTATGCGTTCACAAACACGCAACTGTGTATGTACAGCCATGGAGTCTTGCAACCAGCACTAGGAACGATCACCACTGTGAACACATGGACTCCACAGCACACTTCAGAACTTGTCATACAAATGCAACAGTGCACTCATACTGCTTAGAGATGCAACTACATCCACAGTCATTAATGAATCAGAATAAAACATGGCATCTTACTTTCTGGTGGTACGCGGTCTTTGTGAGGGCAGCCAGACAGGCTTCGGTGGTGCGGGTACAGGCCAGTAACGTGACCTGTCCCATCACACCCCGGGGTGGGACACTTGCTCTCTTTTTTCTCAGCCCTTGCGGAATCTGCACAGGAATCAGAGAATTTATGCAAATTGTTACATTCCCAATTCCCAAAAATATACAGTCACTACATAAAAAGTGGTGTTTGTTTAGTTGATTCACATGTATATATCATTTCCACATAAATAAAACATTAACCGTTTCTAAAAAAGAATGTGGACACCACCTCTTAGCTATTTCAGCCACATCCATTGTGAACATCTACTTCAAATCAATCATACAACCATGCAGACTCCATAAGCAGAAACTGGCTATAGAATACATCATACTGAAGAGCTCAACGACTTTCAATGTGACGGTGTCATACGCTGATATCTTTAACTATTCATTAGAAGCCTCATGGATTGGGCTTCCATAGCCAATCTGCTGCACACAAGTGTAAGATCCCCATACGCAATACAAAGCATAGGTTGGAGTGAAGTAGAGCACATTGCAATCAGACTCTGGAGCTCCCGAAATACTTTCTCTAGAGTAGTGAACAGTGCCTCACTATCTGGTATTCTGACAACTGAATTTGGGTGTGGTGAATGTGGTGGAGAAAGTTATGTGCCTGAATCAACAGTGGAAATTCATGATTTGGTAGGGAGGGAATAATGGTCTGGGGAAGTTTTTCATACTTTAGGTCTATTAGTTTTAATGCTACAGTATACAGTGACATTGTAGTGCTTCCAGCTTTGTCGGGGAAGACCCTTGCTTGTTTCAGTATGACAATTCTCCTGTACACAAAGGGAGGTCCACAAATGAGAAGACTATGAGCCAGGCCATGCCGTTTAATGCCAGTGGCCAACTTTAATAATGTTCTTGTGGCTGACCTAGCAAAGGAATCAGAGAATTTATGCAAATTGTTACATTCCCAAAAAGATACAGTTACTATATTATGAAAGCGATGTGTTTGTTTACTTGATTCAAATGTGTACATCATTTCCACATGAATAAAATATTAACTGCTCCCAAAAGAGCACTAAAAGTATGTGGACACCCCTTCTTAGCTATTTCAGCCACATCCGTTGCTTACATCTGCTAAAAATCAATCAAACAACCATGCAGCCTCCATAAGCAGAAACTGGCTATAGAGTAAGTTGTACTGAAGAGCTCAATGACTTTTAGCCTGACAGTAGCAGAAGATTATATGTTTAACTATTCATTAGGAGCCTTGTGGATTCAACTGCATATTAATGATCTTGGTTCTGGAATGGGACGCATATGTTGTTCAGGTGTCTACATTCTTTTGTCAGTGTCCATTAAGGGTTTTTCATTATGTTATTGTTTGATTCGTCGTTCCGTATATGTCAGAGACCATGGCAGTGGACTTACAGCAGTAGTGATAGATTATTAACTCTGGAGAACACATGGCTGAAAGAGAACCGACTACATCGATGTCACAAATCTGACTGGTATGCTCAATATGGCATTGCCTGTTTCTGTTGTTTAAAAACATCTGCTCAATTGTTAGTTCTTAATGTTCCCAGAAGGCAATTTCTTATTTCATTATAAATGTTTGTTAGCATGAAAATAATGCGGAATGACTAGGCTTGTTGTCAAACTAGATTATCAGGCTTTTCTCCATCCACAAGTACAGTTCTTCTTGAGTGAATAGCTACTATCTTCTCCCCTCTGGATTGTGCTGGGAGGATGCAGTCAACCTCCTGTGCTGACTAGGGATAGGCACAAAAATTTAGCCCCGTAGAAGACAAAGATTGGTCGTAATCATAACTGTACTAATGAGCACCAAAAATGTAAAAAAAAAAAAAAAAAAATCTGGTTTCCATACTTAGTATTTTGTTACATAAAAATGTGACCACATTCAATCAGTTTACCAGAAAGCTGACAAATCTGTAGCTTGATGCAAAAATGTTGCTCTGACAAACTTCTTATCATTTTATTGTATTTATCTAATTGGCTGTTTTTAACTGGCACATACAAAACAATAGAACAGGTTCAAATAATGACTTTAGATTATTAGACAATGCTTTGCACTGGTAACTGGAAAGGCAATCAAAACGAACTAATTTTATACATTAATTACACTGCGCCTTTTCTCATTGTCAGTTCAGAATTTCACACCATTCTTCTTTTGCTTGATGTTTACGATTTGTTTTTACTAGAATTTTAAAGGTTACACATTCAGTATATTTGCATGGCTAGACATTTTCAAGAGTCATTTTATTGGGCAGAAAAGAAACTTGATGGTTTTCTTAAAATGTATATCACTGAGTTTTATTTTTGGCATAAGAGAAACAGTTTTCCGGACTCTTGCTTTGTTGCAGTATGGCCTGGAAATGCTTAAATTAGCCGGAAATTGCTGGACAGTGACTTGGAATACAACATCACTGGCACCTCTCTCCTTCCAGCAGAGAATACACTCTGTATCTCTGCCACCAGAACGTGGGCCAACATTAAATATTACAGAACAAGCTTTTTTCTGTGCAGCTGTAATCAAATTCTTTATAGTTCTCACCACATGCAACTACTGAAATGTACTGAATGTCTTTCAATGACATCCCTTTTGCAATAAGGATATATATATATCCATAATTATCTATTTAAGGCACTGTAAAATTATGGGAGCAATGATTTCTTTCACAGCCCCCCCCGCCCCGCCCCCAAGTTTTAGATATTTACCAGGTAAGTGTGGGTTACAAACTCCAAAGTAGATCATAATTTGAGGTGACATGATGGTGAGCTCTAAGGCAGTTTAATTACATTACATTGAAATTCTCACATGTTTTAGGCTGAGTGGGGTATAAGTGCTGTGCAATTAATTTGAGTAAAATACCTCTTACTTAATTAGAGTAACTGGTGGTAAGTGCAGACATACACAAGGTGTAAATGTAATGTTACATGTTTAAGAAGGTAAGTATATCACCAACACTTATGAAGTTATTTAACATTAAATGATGGCAAAGCAAATAAATTAAAATCCACAATAAGAATAATTGCTTTCAATTAAACCCCAGATTCAGTTTTGTGCATAAGTAATAGATGGGTACTTACTCTTTTTTTTTCATCCTATTACTACCTGGTACCTAAAATAACTTTGCAGTACTGTGGAGCTTGTATCACACACTTGCTTAGTTAAGAGCCCATTTCAGTGTAATTTAGTTAGACAGCCTTGGAGCTTACCTTCTTGTTACCCAAAATTATGATCCGTTGCGTTGGACTTTGTTCCACTCACTTACCTGATTAAAACCTAACTTAAAGGACTTTAAAAGACATTTGTTGCTGATATGCTTCATTGTTTCTAAACAAATGGAAATTCATCTTAATTTGACCTTTTACCTGAAGAGATTCCCTGTTCAGTTAGTCAATGAGGAACTTTAATGGTGACAGCGCAAAAAATGTTTTAGTGCGTTATAATATTATCCTTCACCTTTACAAGCAACAATAATGTGCTGCTGATACCACTAAACACGGCACTTTCCTCCTAATTATCAGCCAGAATGCTTCCAAGAGATGAAGAATGACTTACTGTATAATTCTTAATAACCTTATAATGTACTTTTAAAATGCTTCATTATGTGCTGTGGTCGCAATCACTTGAAGTTCTATTAATAGAGTAGTTCTATTAATACAATGATCTTTTCATATCAGCGGTGGCATAAAGAGACAGCATCCTGTATTTAAAAAAGTATTTCTAATACTGCCTGGCTAATTGCATTATTTGACTGTTGCTGGAAGCTTCATGCACTAAGCAGGTTGCTAAGCTATGTAGGAAAATGGTAAGACATATATTACACTGGACAGTATCCAGAGGTGAGCAGAGGAAGAGTCTGCTTTTCAGCACCGTAACAACCCTTTGTGAGATGTTATGCTGATACAGTCTGGCAGATTCTTATGGATAATAATAAGAGTTCGTGGCGTAGATGGCTCGCTCCCAGCGGTGGTGGGTGTGAATCGAAGTGGATTTGGAGAAATAGGCCATGGACAGAATCCTAGGGATAAGATTTGCTGTCCTAACGGGCCGTGCAGATTGCCATTACTCATGCCTGACAAGGCGAGCCTCTGATGTTACCATGCAGGCCCATTTTAACAACATAAGCTGGTGCCGCTACCGCTGTCACTGCCACCGCGTTCTGAGTGTCTGAGAGTGGCCGGAATAATGCGTCTGTCCCACTTAAGACGTCCTGCAGCTAACACACACGCCACTCATTCACTGTGTAGGAAACCAAGCTGAGACAATAGTTAAGACTGAATGCGAAGACAGTTACTGGAACAGCCACTGTGAGAGCAAAACATCAAACCTTATTCTGTACCTCAGTCCACTTTCCATGAGACATTTACATGTTCATCTCAGACTGCATAGTAGAGGTAGATAAAGGAAAAGGGCTGAACGTTAGGCTTAATATTGCCATCATGTACTATTGGATATACAGGTTTGTGACCTAATAAGTGTCCCTTCAAGTCATAATTACAAGTAAGTAGTAGAAACAATTTTATTATGCGAGTCTGTGACTTGCTTGTCACTTTTATCCTTTCACAGCAAAAGAAAAGATGGTTTCCGTCATCAACATAAACTTTTTTTTTCTAAATATTACAATAACTTACTTTTAATTGCTATGAGTAGGGCCAAAAACATTTGCTGACATGTGTAACAGTTGGAAGCATTGTATGTTGTTTATAACATATTGCAATATATGCGATAAATCATTAGCATCACAGTTTTATAAATAATGTGTAAAATTAAGTATTTTCCTCGTTTGACCTCTCCATCCATCTATAGTTCCAGAACTTTCTGGTCTTTAATTGGTAATTTAAATGGCTTTAAAATCAAAGGGATTTCCAGCTACAGCCATGCTGTGAATTTGTTTATCATCGATGTTTGTTGAGTCTGAAGCATCATTTATGACTAAAACACACGGCTGAATCCAGCAATACTAGTGATCTCAGTAACATTAGTACCAGCTGGATGGTGCTCATGGAAGAAATATGGATAAAACAATAAACAGCAAACTAACAAAAGCAATAGAAAAGAGGATAGCCATGCTTCTCCCAAATTAAGACAACATAGCAGCATGAGAGCAAGAGGGGTACAATCACGGAGAAGGATAGTGCCGTCACTGCTGCTCTCTCTGGATATTGCTGATGAAAAAGCAAAACTGTTCTCATATTATTTTTGTTATAATATTTTTAAGGTAATATATACTTTCTGATAAAGCTGATTTTGCATATCTGGCTGTAACAAAATGTGTACTGCTTTTTAAATGGAAAAATCTCTCTTTAGGGTCAAATTTGAGCAAATAAGACACATCTATTAATCTTGTTTAACTACACAATTTAAATTATTCATTAAAAGGAATTTATTTAAATGTCTGACAGATCTGATTATACATTTTTACAATAAAGGAAACCATTAAAAAGATACCAAAGTAAGGCACACTATTTGGGATGTAACAATACAACATATTGTACTGTATTGAAATAGTATCGCACTGTATCATATTGCATCGCATCACTTTATTGTGATGAACGTCTTCCCTAAAATAAGAGTTAAAACAAGAGTTTCTGGCATCATAAAGCACAGCTTTGTTTTAAATATTGTTCAGTTCTATAATAAAGTGAACATGGATATACTAACATATTAATGTAAGGTACATTTTCAGCCACTCTGTTTCTGTATCCAAAAACATGTTTATCCGAGTCACCACTGTATCATACCAAATCAAATTCTAATTTTGTCCGGTTCCGAACTCCTGCTCAAACTCATTTGATTTAACCCAGCATTTACAAGGTCTGGTTGGTGTGTTAAGGAAATTTTTTTTTACAAACGTTGCTTTCCCCAAGGTTGTAGTTCCCCTGATTTGGCTTATATTAGCACTGCATATCAATCATATGGGCTCAGTTAGAAAATAGAGAGTGTGAGTCCTACCTTTAGGATAATAGGCTCTCTTTGCCCCATCGTGGTGAAGTCTGGCTTTGCGCTCCTCAGCTCCGCTGCTCTGTCTGGGGCTATTTTCCCCATGTAGCCGCTGATGGTCCCTGCGGACTGCCCCGTGCTCCGACGGCACCATCCTGTCCCGCATGACCTTGGCCCGCTCTGACTCCAGCGCGATGGCCTTCTCCAGCAGGGAAAGGTTACCCTTGGTCATGTCGAAGGCTTCGTCCGAGTGCTCTGAGGCCACAGATGTAGTGTCTTCATCCCCGTCATGGACAGCGACACAGCCAGGCTGGTATCCCCTGGATCCTGGGCTGAGTTGCTCCTCCAGCTTCATCAAATTGACCATGTCTGAGTAGCTCCTCTCCATAGTTCTGGGCTGCTCCATGGGGATCTGCTGGCAGCTTTCATAGCGCTGCATGTGGAGCAGAGTTATATGGTGTTGCTGCTGCTGCTGCTCGACATGGTGCTGTAGTATGGGCTGCTGTTCAGCTGGTTGTGTCTCGCTGAGCTTACGAGCCAGATCGAAGCACTGGTTCCTCAGGCATTCTAGGCTGCTGAGACAGACCTGCTCCTCGTTCTCTTCGACTTGGTTGTTGTGGGTCTCAGGGAAACCCTCGTCTGGCAGCACGGCCCCGTGGCCCTGGGCCAGAAGCTTCAGAGAGTCCACAGTCTCACGCACCACGTCGCTGTCCAGGTCCACACTCAACTCACCCTTCCGGCTGCCCTGTTCTTCCTCATCCTCATCTTCCTCCTCACCCCCACTGTTGGAGGAGCTGCTGTTCATCTCTGATTCCGTCATTGCCTGGTAGGCAGCATCCTCTGCTATCTTGCCCAGGTTCAGCAGAGACTTGGCCACCAGCTCGTCGTAGTTTTCATATTCCTCGGAGGTTGCGTTGTTGTTGTTGTTGTCTTTCTCCACCATGTGACTGGGCTTTGATTGTCCACAACTGGAATAATTTTTCTCTAATGAAAAAGGATGAGATTAATAATTTACTAGCATAGTATTTTTTTGTATTATCTCTTCTAATGGCTGGTACCCACAACAAAGCTCTTGAAATTAGAAAGGAATTTATGCTATCTCAGAAGTACTGGGAGGGGTATTAGTCTTAAATATGCTTTGATAAATTGCAAAGTCAAGACTCAAAGTCAAGATTGTACAACAATAACTGAGTGCACTACAAACCCGAAAGAGGTTACTGGCCTTAAAATCAACGAGATGTGAGTGAGTCTGAATGCTAATGATCAATTTACTGATATGTAATGCAATGGAGAAAATCAAGAAAAAAAATAATTTTATGTTACATTCATTACATGTACGGTACCATGGGCTGCTGCTGTTAGTTAAACAATGATTTTTTCATTGTGTATATATATATATATATATATTTCTAATCTTATATGTATATACATATATACATATAAAAAACATTTTTTATGTATTAAAAGATTAAAAGGCACTGAAAAAATGTAAAAAAAAAAAAAAAAAAAAACCTTATCTAAAGAGGAACGCTTCTTTTTCTTTTTAGAGATACCTAACCTTCATTAATACATTGCACAAAATGGTTTTCTCCCTTGTTCAGTGACATGTAAGCAGCACAGCCGGCTCCGGAAATCTCCTATTTCCCCTTTAGGGATTTCAGTATTGCCAGTATTTGGGACACGGCAGGATGAGACTGCAGGGATAAGCAGAGGATGAGGTGCTCCGTTTCTGGAGCCAGAAATATCCTCAGGAGGAGCCCGTATCCACAGGGGAGGGGAGAGGGGAGCTGAGTGTATCTGACACCTCCTGTAGAATGGCAATGCATGTGTGTGTGTGTGTGTGTGTGTGTGTGTGTGTGTGTGTGTGTGTGTGTGGAGGGGGGCCAAAGTTAATAACTCAAAGAGTCTCCTCTCTCCATTGCTCGGGAAGGCACTGTCAGAAACGATTGAGCAAGTCGGAGAATGAGGCTGAGACACATACTAAGCAAGCAGTCACATCTGCTGCTTCCCAAGTTCAAGAGAGGGGAGAGGGGATGTTCCCTGTTCTCCCTGACGCCATAGTCAGAATACTAAGTAATTCTTGTCCACTGTAGACTGTAATTCAGCCAATTAAGTGGCTTGAAACAACAGCTGATCACTAGAAATTAAGAAATAAGAATAACAGTGACTTTAGCAGCCAGGTTTTCATTTTTTGAATTAGATACCGCTCACTGATCCCTACAGCCTCCACTGATACTTATTCAGACTGTTGAAAGTCAACAGCAACAAGTCTACAGTGGCAAATGTCATATTTATGGTCAACTCTGGGCCTTTCCTTAGCTCTCTTGTACATGAACTAATGACATGACCTATAGTTAGCCAAGAAACAACAGAGCAGTCGACTCTCCAGTTATTTATAGGCTCTCGAAATAGAGATAAGGGATACCAGGGTTCACCTCTTGTAGAAGTAAATACTCTTTAATTTAAGCATACACTCTGCACTTTAACCTCATAGTCATTAATTCATTACAGATGTAGTGTTGAGTTGGAATGAAATAAGTGACCATTTTCATGAAATGCCCAGGGGTCCATGAGGGGGTCCTTAATTTTGTTTGTTATTTTTTAAATGATATGACATGAGTAGAGACATTCAAAATAAAAATATTCCGTAGTGCTAAAGGTCATCACTCTGTTTCCGATCCAATAATCTATGAACTTTGGTCAATATCCTCCACTCATCATTGGCTAATACTTAAATTAAGGGTGGGTGAGATGGCACTTGGCAGAAATATAACATCACTTTGTCTGAGATTTAAAAAGAACCAGTAGTGACACATTTAAAAATCTTTTTTATGACAAAAGACTAAACAGTTTTTATTGAACTTTTGATGATCTGCATTGCATTAAACATAACTAATTATCTCTTTAAAATCAAATTTGTAGTTGGCCAGTGTTCTTCAAGCTCTGACAATATTTAGGATGTGCTCAGAAAAGCATAAAAGCATATTGTTTATCATGACAAAGATCAACTATTATACTGCCCACCGCCAACTTAAATACTAAATCATCAGTTTATTCCAGTGAGATAATAACCACAGGCAGCTATTTAAACAGCTGCATATTTGCCTAATGTGTCTAATGTTTGAGGTTGTGGAGTGGGGATACATTGAACTTTTTTCATGCTGGAAGAGATCCCTGCCTGGAAGAATCTGAGAAACCCTATGCTGGAGTACAAACAACAAAAATGACTGTTTAGTGAATTCCACTGATTTTTAAAAAATCTACATAATTAATTTGTTAAGTACACAAAGCCATTCAGACACGTTCCATTCGAGGGAAACCTGCTGAATCAGAATTATTTGCAATGTTCGTGATACGAGCCAGACATGTGAAGAGTTTAATGTCTCTAAAAGCTACTTCAGAGAAGGTTTTAACACAAAATGGCTATGAATACAGTGCCTGACTTTGCTTTACAGTAATTTTGAGGTTTAAAATCAATTTATGGTGGAGAGGTACACGCTGGGTGTTATGGCAAAGTATTTTGGTTAATAAATAAAATGTCAATACTTGCATTATTCACTTTAGAAATCTGACTTAGCAAATGGGCACCATTTTAGTTCAGACCTCACTGAATGGCTTAGTTTACATCTCAATGATGAAATTGTGTAAAGTGATAAAAATGGAATTCACCTTTAATAATCTATGACACTCTGCAACACATTTTGAGACACCTTGTTTTCTGTTTTAACACATTATAACACTTTACTTGTAACACAAATATGCCATCCTTGACGCAGAAATGTGCCGCCATATAGATTTATCATGTAAGGGATAAAATATGTTGTTTGAAAATATGTTGAAAGTGTAGATATACACTCGAAAAAGGTGCTAAAGAGCTAACTATAAATTTAATCTACGGGTGTGAAAAAATGTTATTTACAGTTTTAAGAGTATCTAATGAAGGCAACATATATTAAAATGAGATGAATTTCAAAAAAGAAGGAATGAATGACAAAAATGCAATCTTTCCATTCCACATAATTACAGAGAGTAGGTCTCACCTCGCTGATGAGTCTGATCCTCATATTCCTCCTCATGCTCATCTTCCTCTTCCTCTTCTTCTTGATCGTCCTCCTCGTCTTGTTCATCGTCTCCATCCTGCTCCAACACTTCTACCTCTTCCCCCTCCTCCCTCTCTATCTCTCCTTCTTCCTCCTCCTCTTCCTCCTCTGCGGGGTCTTCGTTGTCTTCAGAGCACTCTTCTTCATCCTCGTCTCCTTCTTCTTCTCCTTCCTCCTCCTCCTCTTCCTCCTCTAGGTCTTCCTGTTCTCTCTCCTCCCCCTCCTCCATGCCGTCCTCCTCGTAGCCCTCATACATCACAGTCTCTCCGTCAGCCATGGCTAAAAACGGCCGGCGTTTAGTGGCTGGCTCCTGAGAAGGTTTCTCTTGGCTTTTCCTCTTCTTGGCCAAAGGGCATCCATAGACACTGCAGGAAACACACAACAGTTTGGAAGAGGAAGGTACTTCTTTTATCATTGTAAAAACAGCTTGAAACGCAATTCATTTTAACGTTGCATGCCTTACAGTTAAATGTCTATGAAGCGTTGGTGTCAGAGCGAAGCCCTCAGAGACAGAGAAATATTAGAATTGTTTAAAGACATAGCACAGCATAAATAACCACTGGCGCTGTTATTCATGAAAACACAGGCACCGCTTGAACTCTGTTCCCCCAAGACGGCACTTTTGCGAATCCGCCCAGCCCCATTTTCGACTCAGCCCCCAGAACGTAGAAAGCAGAGCAGCCCTCTGCATTCAAACAGCCCTCAATTACACAAATCCCTTAATAATCATTAGCTGTTGAGAAATTCCACTTTAATTGCTCCAAAACAGCATGCGCAATTATGCACGGTTTAAATGTGGAATTCAGAAAATCAATTACTCCATTTCCATATGAAAGGGCTCATTTGTGGCTTGTCAAGAGGGGTGAAGGTTGCTGCTCCCTTGGTGGAGAATGAACCCCTGGCTAAGACACTGGCTGGGGAAAATTCAAAGGCCAAGCGCATTTTTCCACTTTTGAACCAAAAATCTGCATTTACAGCCACAGGCAGGCGACGGCACGCTACCTACTCTTACATGTCAGTCCATATTCGCATACTGTGTGGGAAAGAACAGAACACTGCGGAAAAGACATTGTCAAATCTATTTAAAGCAAAGAGGTGGGCATTAGGACTTGTTGCTATGGCAGTCACCTATTGTCTGAACTTGCATAGTTTGTATGCATTACCATATTCAATTATGGCCATATTCACCTGGACACCACTTCTCAGGTAGCGTAAGGTTAGCCAAATAAATGTTGAAGCATTAACACATGAGCAAATTTGACTGTTAGAGGCTTAATGCTATAGACAAAAGGCAAATAAGCAAACCCAATTAGCAAGGCCATTTTCATGTAAGTGCGAAAATAAATTAATATACTTTTGCTAATCTACACAGTCTGATTGGCTAATCAGGTTCTAAACATGTTGTTATAACTCATAAAGGCATGTTTTAAAAATGACAGTACCTGTCTCTTTCTGCTGACCACCAGTTGCTATGTAACAATAAGCTGCTGGAACTTTTTTGATGAAAGAAACTGACATATTAATGGGCCCATCTCATGAAAAACTGAATTTTCCTCACTTTTTTGAAATAAAAGTGTTTGAAATGATAAATAAACCATGTTAAAAGTTTCAAAACATACAATTCATGCCCCAGTCCAAACGGAGGCTGCACAAACAGCCATTCTGAATGCACTGCTTCTGTAATGTCACAAAAAAGATTAAAGTATATCCACCTATTTAGCCTACAGCTGTTTAGCCTTATGTATTTTCAATGAGGTTTAAAGGAGTGTTTCCACCTGCACTGGTTTTAGAATAAGACAAAATAAAGGACAGCCAAAGATAATTTTCACAAAAGCACATTAACTGAAACAGTCTGTGGAATTTTAAGGGATAAAAAGGTTGAAAAATCTTCATGTAAAATTGATTACGACTGTTTTTGGTAGATAAAACCACATAAACAACATGGGAGGACCCTGAAGGATTAGTATGGATAAAATAAAATACCTGAAAAATATGAGATATAGGTTCTTTAAAAACACTTTATATGGATTGCCCACTGCAGACATTTTGTCAATACTTATCTTGCAAATAACTACATAAATTCACTAACCAATAAATTCACTTGAACTTTTCCTAACCCTTACAATGGCCCTAATCCTAACCCTAACCTCAACCCAAGACCTAATTCTCATTATTTCTCGCTATACCTGGTCCAAACGTAGCTGGATGGAAAATAGTGTTTCCCTTGAGAAGTCCTGTGCTACACATTTTGGTATATTCCCTGCTCAAACACAACTTAGCTCGTTAATAATCCCTTCATGAAGTTAAAATGAGTATGTAAAAGCAGGGAATACATAAAAATGAGTAGGATCTCGAACTGGACATCACTAGAATTCAGAAGCCCTTTTAGCTTAAGGACTTTTATGCCCCTGTGTTTCATGTGCACCTCACATGCACGGTTAGGAATCATTGGGCCGTGAAACGTCCTAGATTCATTCCACAAAGAAGTCAGACCCTAATATACACAAATAAAAGGACCCCCAGCAATAACGGTTCCCAAGCCTAACAGTATAATGGACTGAGCATTCACTAAATTGTGTCCCTCATGAATAATGCAGAAAGATTTGACCACAGTATGCATACCCTGTATTTAATGTTTACAGCGGCATCAAACAGAACTGACAGGCTTCCACTGAAAACCACTGTCACACATGGATTTAATATGCTAGAAGTGGTATATTTTCATATGGACATCTGAAAGGCACTTTTGGCACTGAAATGCATATTGCCACCTTCATATCAAAACCCTGTAATTCCATTTTTTTTGTATTTTTATGCCCTTTCAGAATGAGTGGAAGAACAGAAATGCTCCAAGATTACTTGGAATAAAATTAATGTGCATTAAGAGAATTTTTCCCTCCCCTGTAAAGTTACTATTCTGGAGATATAACAGTGACAGTATGTTACAAAATGCTAAAAAGATACTTATATCAGCCTGTTTAGGGCTGGGCTATCTTTGAAAAAAAAAAAAGATCCTCAGTAGACTTCAAATTTCTCAGTTTAGTTCGTGTCTTCAGATGCCTAATTTACGTATGCTACACGTACGGAACATATGAGCTCCAGAGCTGTGTGGTGTGTTTGGTGGGCAGGCAGCCAACAGCGTCTGTGTGGGGGAGAGCGCTCGTGAGCCACTCGCAATGACCTTGGACACCTCCGCGTTTCCCACTGGCAGGCCACGCCAATTAAAATTCCACAGGTAATTAAACCACATTTGAATGAGGGAGCAGTGCAGGCAGAGTTTGAGTGGGACTGCTGTAATTACGCAGAGAGAGAGAGAGAGACAGAGAGAGAGAGACAGAGAGAGAGAGAGAGAGAAAGGGAGAGAGAGAGAGAGAGAGAGAGAGATAGACTCTGTGAGCCTTTCAGTGCTGCCGAGAGAAATAATGACTTCAGCCACAGACAGCTCATGGCGGACAAATGCTCTGATGAACTCTCCTAATGTCAAAAAATAAAAAAAATTGCTACAATACTTGCTGAAGCCTATTCTCTCCTATTTTTCACAGCCACTGAAACAATAAGCGCGCATATAAAATATAGCACGCAATAATACTACGTATTATACTATAATATAACAAAATATTTCTTGCATTATATTGAAACAATATCCTATATTTTGACTACACATTTCTATGTAACACTTTTTATTTCTACACACATAACTATTGTTCTTTTTTGTCTTTATTTAGATTTTTTTCTCTAGTTTTTTATATCTAGTGCTTTTTATGCTTTAGGCTTTTGAATTGCCTTGATTTCTGCTGACCTTGTTTTTAATTTCTTTAATTAGCTGGGTTTTTATGTGTAAAGTCAACCTGAAATGCTGCGTTAGTTCATGCGCCCAGTCCTTTAAGCAAAATTCACCATATAATTTGAAAGATAAAATGTAACATTAACCAATAATATCACATTTCTCCTCCCGCTCTCACCACCGCCATCTACCATCAAGCCAACACTCAGTTAGTTCAAAGAACCTCCCTGATGCTCCCAGATTTTTTTCTTTTTGAGAAAATTATAAAACATTGAGGATTTTTGTCTTTGTTATAAGGAAACAGCACATAAAAGGTTACCAAAAATGTTTCTTTCGTTAGTTCGTTTCAGCTGTAATTGGTCTGAATGCCATGGGCTTTTTTGCGGTTCTGGCCTGTTACTGCAGTGTGTGTGACCCTCATTGCCGTGCTCGTGCACACATCCCACAGCCCTGGAGCTCTGTGAAGCTGGAGGCCTGCTCTGCCTCTGCCGGAGTGAGTTACCATAGGAGCAAGCACATAGCCTCAGCATCTCCATACACTGCACCATCCACAGGCATGCAAGGCAAGGCACCGTCGCCATGGTGATCTCCTCCTCTAGAGCGGATATTTGCCATTTGAGCAGACAGACAGAGAGGGAGAGTGAGAGGGAAGGGAGTGTGTGCGGGCAAGAGCGAGGAGCGAGAGAAAAGAAGAGAGAGAGAGAGAGAGAGAGAGAGAGAAAGAGAGAGAGAGAGAAAGAGAGAGAACA
>JBBPCZ010000163.1:5583618-5593840 GCA_037974445.1 Brycinus macrolepidotus | reverse complement strand
ATAATGATAATGATAATTATGAGAACGATAGATCACTGAACATGCATTTACATAATATTAACATAATTTAATAGTAGTTAAATGTGCTTAAAATTCTAAGCTACTGTCTTCTCTGAACTGTATGAGTGTGTCAAATCACATTATGATCCAAAGACACTGAGAGTCTGATGTATATACAGGATTTCTGTTTACCTAGATAGTTATCATTTCAACTGTGTTCTGGTTATCAGAGGTAGCTGACATGTATCAGATATATCATTATTGTTGGAATTACCCACATTACTAAAGGCAGAGGAAAGCTGGACTGCTTTCCTTGTTTAATTCAACATACGAGTGTGGTCTTTCTATTAGAAGTGCATGATAAAAAGAGCTTCCACTCCTGCTATAGCTGACATTAACATATCAATACGTCTGATTGGTTCTTTAGCATAACTGAAGTCACGTATGCCTATTTTAGTCCTGGCCAACTCAAATTAGACAGAAGAAAACAACAGAAAAATCATTAAAAACCATAGATAATAGTTTAAGGATAATCGTGGAAACAAGTAGACAGAAGCTTTGTAATTGAACATGCTGAATTGTTTGTAAGACTGCTACAATGCATTTGCTTCGCAACAGCCAGGAATAAAACAATGTTTGATCACTTTCCTCACACCTTCCACTCCAATAATTCTGCTACAGACTGTCCGCAGTAGCAACACTTTGCATGACTTCAGTATGAATGGGCAGAGCTAAACAACTGCATTCTGAAAAGCCAAACGTGAAGCCATACGTGAAAATTTGCACTAAAATGAACCCTGGGTTCATGTATCATTTTACATGACTGTTTTCCACGCTCTCTTTATTCTGCAGAATTAAACAGGCTGTTTTGTTACTGTGCCTTTAAGGCTGTATTCTGTATTGTGCCTCATTTAAAAATCATGACTATAACTAGGCTATAACTTCAGTGTGAATGGGTGGGGATAAATTGCAGTACACTGTTCAGGCAGATATATGTACATATGTCATGTTTTGTGACATCACAATCATGATGAACTCAAAACAGGCTGTTTTTGCAACTATGTTATAATATATAAACTTCTGAATAATATGGATACATGACACTTGAATAATTTACATGGTACACCAAACTCTTTTGTTTCAAAAAAGCAAAGAGTATGGGGTGTTCCATAATATAGTCCCTTCAAAATAAACTTTACTTGGGTTTTTACCTCTGCTGGAATGTACAGTGGTTGCTAGTTTTCCTGCTCTTCATCGTGTCCCCTGGTTTTGTCATGAGCGAGTGCTAATCAGCGAGGCGAATCAGGCCAGATTGGGCCGAGTTGGAGAGGAAATACGATTTTAATCAGCATGCAGCTCCCCACGCTCTCTCTCACTCTCTCTAGTTCGCTTGCTCGCTCGCTCCTGTCTGTCTCATTCGCAGCACATTTAGAAATGGCAATGCCACGGAGCAATCAGCTAGACCTCTGCTGCATCCCACCGAGAAGGACGTGCTTTAATTACCACCAGCTAAGACAGGATGTCTCTCTCTCTCTCCCTCTTTCTCTCTCTCCTTATGCTCAGAGAGAATGTAGACCGGGGCCTCTGCATAATTGCACGCAATAATGTGTCATTTTTTATCTAGCTTCTCTCCTTTATGTAAAGGATGGAGAAAATGACATATCCTGTTAAAAACCCATTTTTCATGCCTACATGTGCGATGGGGGAGTATGTTGTGATGTGTGCGCGGAGGACTCGCGCCGCCGTGTTCTGTAGGGGCATTTGGCTTTAATGAATAATTAGCAGTGTGTTTTAGCTGAGTCACCCTGCTTTGGGGCCTGTACTGGACTCTAATGGAGGTGTTGCCTCATTTCGCCCATTGCAGATATGTCTCCAGTGAGCCAATTGTATAGTGGCCTGTGTGAGGCATGGCGGGTTTGTGTGTGTATATGTGTGTGTGTGTGTGTGTGTGTGTGTGTGTGTGTGTGTGTGTGGTAAAAATAACAGCTCTCCCACTTCATGACTCATTCCATGAGCCTGCCTGTCCGACACTCCTAAACAGTGTCTGGAAAGAAACCCTGGAGCCAGCTCCTTAATTTACAGGCTGATCGTTCCTTACTCTGTGTGTGTGTCAGTCATGATTGTGTGTGTCTGCATAAGAGTTGTACTCACAATATGCCAGTGAGTCAACTGCCCTCCTAGCTGGTTGCTATGACTGTGGTTTCCTTATCAAATCTTCATGTGAGCCCCGTTAGAAAGTGCTGCTGCGTAACTTACATGATGGTTGGCTTCACAATGACAACTAAATGTGGCAGATGAAATTAAAAAAAAAATAGCTTAGGTTTAAGGTTTGTTAAAGGCAATCTTAAAAATAAGGGTTTCGCAGTACTACTTGACTCAGATTCTTTTACAAGTCTAATAAAAACCATTGAGTGATATATAAAAACGTGTGAATAATATCTAATCAAAGTCCATGAAACAGCATATGTAGGTGAAAAATGACACGTCAAGTGTGCAAAAACTTCATGTGTCTTATGAACATGTATTTTTTTTCCTGTAAGGAACATGTATTTTTTTTCCTTAAAAAGGTGTCACAAAGTACTCTTTGAGTTATGCCATAAAAGACCCTTTTAGTTTTAAACCCTAAAAAACACTTTTGTAAGTTAAGTATGTGAGTTGGATGAAAGCTTTAAAGGTAACACAAAGGTTTTTTACCTATTTAAGGGTTCTTCCACCTTCGGTAGAGAATCTTTACACTTAAAAATTGTCCTTCAAACTCCCACTTCCCCTCTTACAAAAACAGTTCTTTTAAGAACTATCCATTGAAAAGTTCTTTAGGGAAACAAAATGTTTCTTTAAAGAACCCTTTCAGACACTCTAGTTTTAAGAATGTATCTGGTTGCTACGACCGTGGTTTCTAATCAAATCTTCATTCGAGTCCTGTTAGAGGCTCCCGTTAAATAACTTAAATGATGGGTGGCTTCACGATGACAATCAAAGATAATGACTTACGCCCTGGATGGGTCATCAATGTTGAATTAGGATTTTTTTTTTCAAAAATGAGAAGGGACTGATTTAGAAGAGACACTCATGAAAATAAGGGCTCTTAAATGGTTCCTGGCTCAGACGTACAGTTAACGTATAACTTTTTCAATATTTGGACATTTTCTTTTTATTTTATTAAACTTAACCCTTTAAACTTAAGCCAAAAAAGCATCTGTTTTTGCCTTTCAGTCTACTCCTCACTGCTAATAGTACTTTGGGCAAGCAAACACATACTCAAAAATTACGTGACGCCTTAGAATAGCCCATTTTGGTTCCCTAAAGAACCTTTCAGTGACTGAGAAAATGAGTGGATTTGTAAATGAGATGTGTGAGGGTCGAGAACCTTTTAATCATTGATAGAACCTGCATTTAATGTAAAGGTTCTAGAAAGAATTCTTCAGTCTTACATTATGTGAAGCTTAACCTTTTAAAGTTTCTTTACACTCAAAAATCTCTTTTTCAAGCATTTTTAGGCAACTAATAGAGGTTCTTCTAAGGCATCGCTCAAAGGACATTTTGAGGCACTTTTTTAAAACTGAATGAGCTTTACATTTTTGTGGTCTTTTAATGTTACCCAGAAACAAATTATTGATAAGCCCTTAGACATCTGAATTTCAACCAGAATGTGAGCACATAGCTACTCTGAAACTCAGTGCATCCAACAATAAGGACAGCATGGAGCTTCTTTTATATAGTGATGAAAAGTAGCACACAGAAGACTCCAGTTCCTCATATGGATACATTTTACTATTGCCAACATGACTACAAAAGGTTGCAGTCTGGAGGCCACAAATAAGTAGTCTGGAGGCAGATTTAATAAGTTAAAGGAGCCAGAACAAAGCCTCTGAATGTATCGCTAGGGGGACATTAGATAAGATGGATGGTTTGTCTACGGCATGGCTCCAATGATATGTTTTTGGTACCTTTATTCCGAAGAGTGGAAACCAGGACTTGACCCAAAACCCCAAAAGAAATGTTCATTTTATTCAGTGTGCAAGTAAATAATGCAATCATTCATGTCTAATATCCCAGCTAAAGTGGATAAAATGAGTAAATGCCCTCTCCTTCATTGTACTTAAAGCTCTCTGTGGTCTTTTGGACAAATCAGTCATAGTAACAGTGACACAGCCCTGTCCAGCTCGAATACTGTCTTTATTCTGCCGACACCATTACAAAAACAACCCATCAAACCATCTCTCTGCTGGTAATCGCTAAATTCTCTCTTACCCCAATTTAGGCTCACTAATGCACCCTATAGGTTTACTTTCTTCCATTATATGTGGAGTACAGAGATGGAAGGGAAACCAGCTGAGTTGTGCAGAGCAGGGCTCATATAATCACCTAAGATTAGTAATTAGGGAAAATGCCATGTATCACAAAGGGGCCTTTTCGTATTCAAAGGGCTGGATGATGATAGCGCTCCCTTCATGTCCCTCATTTAGACATTTTCGAATTCACTAAACAACAGCGCTGTGGCCTACACAAGCTCAGGTGAGAGCCTTTCTCAGGTAGGACTGAATCATTGTCATCATCCTCAGATGGCCTTGAAGAAGCATTCTGCTTTTATGCACCTGCTGAGATATCTGCACACAGACACACACACACACACACACATATACACACATCCTCTTCAGAGTGCTGTTGGGTGCTGCATGGCAATGTACTGTGGTCAGAAGCTATAGTAAGAGAAGGCCCACCATGCTTCAGCTAACTGATGTGAACTGACTGAGATTGCAGGTATCTATATGTATGAGAGGTGCTCTGCTGTTGATTTTACTCTGCTGCTGATATTTCAGAGCAAAGCATTTGGACTATAAGTAACAAAAAATGAGTGGTGCTTTCCATAAAGTGGAAGTACATGTAAAGCAGACATTAGTAATATTAACCCCTTAATCTGAGTTATCCATATTAAGAGGATTCTCTACTGTCTCAACTCAAGCTCCATCTGCCTCACCTGTAGCAAACAGCATACACCATTACCGTAAGCAATCACAATCATTTTGACAGGTTTCACTACATTTCATCACTGTCCATCACGTCTCTCCATATTTCACCTTTTTTGCATCATGTGAACATGGTAACTGTCAGTTATATTAAACATTTAATATCAAATGCACCAGTAGAAATCATCCAAAATGAAAACGCATTCCTGTTTTACCTTCTCCTGTAAAGTTACCATTTTGAAGGTGCATTTTTTTCAGATAACAACAATTTAGTTAAAGTAAAGGAACATATTGTCTGTGGTAACTGACTATATTGTCACTGCAGAAACAAAGCTTTGTATCACAGTTATTGTATTTTATGATATATGTACATAATTTGAAAATTCCAGCTGCCCTTTATACTGTGTAAAAGTAAAAAATATAAAATAGACCATAAAAATAACCCAAAACTATTTATTATAAAATACTGTTACATTAACCTACACTGAAAGTTAAGAAATGTATTTTCTTCTCCTGTAATGCCACACCAGACGCAGCAGATATAGATTAAGTCTAAAAATACGAGAGTATTTCTTAAATCTTAAACGGCCAGGACCAGCCAGTGTGTAGAGAATAATTCAGGCAATTTAAACTGTAGTCCATGTGATTACTGAATAATAATCCTTTGGTTGTAATAATCCCTGGATTTGAAAGGGCTATGGCTTATTATTCAGTCCCTTCTATGAATCATTCAGTAATTACTATGAATCTAATGTGTAAGTTATGAAGCTACGAGAGTGAGGAGCCGAGAGAATGGAAGTGTGAGAACACATACACCCCTTAGAGTTTTAGGGGTTAAACTGCAGACTTATTATTCAGTAACTACCATGGATTATTCAATAACTAATATGTAAATTATGTAGTTATGAGAATAAACTAAAGCGTGGAGCTTCATGCAGGCCCTTACAGTTTAATAACCAGCTAAAAGAGCCAAAAGCAGCACAGTTTTCAGCAGCAGTGATGTCTGTTCATAGAGAATGGATGAATCCAGTGAAATAATGCTGCACTGCTCCATTGTGTTCACCGTTTGCCATTAGGAGATGACCCAGTTGAGGCCTCTGCTGAATTCCAGCTGTTTACTGAGGGTGAATGCCAAGGCTTGATTTGTTTACTGTGCATGCCTGCTGGGATAGAGCCAGGGCCATCCTTCTCTTCTCTACATCTCTCCACCTCCCTCTCTCTTCAACTAGGTCACAGCAGCAGTGTGTCATATACGTAGATGAGGGCTTCCCATGGAAATGCAATAGAAGCACAGCATCATCTGAGTGACTGTGGCCCTCATACAAGATAACCATGCTGCACTCAGTGAAGAAAAAATGACCCTTAAAAAAAGAAAGCCCCAGATAGCTCCTCCATCTGCTCTTTTCCGTTTTGTTTTGTTACTTTTGTTCTTCAGCATTAACTTAAATCCACAGGCCTACCATATGGTACTCCTGTTCCTCTATTTCTGCATTTTTCACAAAAACTAGCACCAGGTTCTTCAGATATCTCACAGAGTGGAGTGAACAAGTCTCCGTTCACTGTGTGGCTGGTCAGATAACAGTAGTTTGATCGTCACTGTAAATGCAGTGACCTCCTGTAAACCGAGGTCATTCAGTGCCTCCTTCAGTATTGAGGTTTAATTGGCCCGCAAAAAGGGACGAGTTGAAAGGGAAGAAAGAGTTTCTTCTATTGTTCTTCTCCTGACCCATCCCTGCTTTTTCCATTGTTCTCCATCTTGGTCAGCCACTGGTCAGATATACTAGGCACACTTACCGTATGTTATGTAAGAGGTGAAATCAGGACAGTGGCTTTGGCTTGCATACAGGCACACCCATAGTCAAGGAGTGGCAAAAACAATGGCATTTTTTTTCCTAGTGGATGCAAAAAGCTTAGATGTCTACCCTACATTAGCCTGACATTAAATAATTATTAGCGAAACATAAAATTACAGTAATTGCAAATAAAACCATAACTATCATCACCTCCCTATCCATTATGGTGTTCACAGATGCCCTAAAATATGCGCACTCAGACTGTATAACGGCTGCAGCGCAAGGCATTTGTTGGAGAACAACTCATTAATGATAAATGAACATAGATAGACTAGACTTTGATTTTTTACAAGACTTCGACTGCAGTAAGTCCGTCCCATTGGTGTCATGACTCTCCACTAAGGCCTTAACAGGTCTTTTTATGGAGTGGTATAACATTTTGTTGCTGTCCAAAAAAAAAATCTTCATTTTTTGTATTTTTATTTTATTTCATCTACACCATTTGAGCTCAGCAGCATGACACTTGCATGATGAATGAACTAACTAAAAATCCTCGACTTGACATTAACTTATATCAGAAATAAAGACTGTTTTGCCTTCTGTAAAGTAATGTTTTATTCTTGTTTTGGACAGCAATGGTTTGGCGAACATCAGAGAAATCACAGTTTGGCTACTACAAGAAAGGGCTTTCTCTCATTCTAATCTAGCAGAGGGAGCACTGCAGCTCATATACAATTCACATCGCCAAGGGGGATTGCTGTGCCCCTACATATTGTAGAGAATCTCACCAGAAAGGCAAATAAATCTGACCCAAAAATATATAAAGTGTAGCACAACATCTACATTAAAGGTGCTATGGTAATTATAATAGCATGGGGTAAGACCAATTTGAATTTCATAGGATAACGTGTGGACACAACAGGTCAGAAATTCAATGAGATAATTATGTCATGCATTTACATTATGCACAGCTGAAAGGCATCCACTTGCTATTGTTCTTCCCCAAGCCGCCTTCACCAAAGAGGCTATTTTTATCCAAGCCACTGCCGCACATCAGTGTGTGTGTATGTGTGTGTGTATCTGTGTGTGTGTGTGTGTGTGTGTGTGTGCGCACGCATTTTGGGGTGAGGGTGGGGGTGCTCATTAAGCTTGTAACATTGTGAAACAGGCAGGGTCTCTCTCTCTCTCTCTCTCTCTCTCTCTCTCTCTCTCACTCGCTCTCTCTCTCAGCCAGCTATCTTATTAATGACTCACTGAGCCTGGCTGTCTGAGGCAGGGAAACCCTCTGGGGTCATGGAGCTTTCAGACATATCATTCAGATTTGCTTATAAGAGCACATAATCAGCCTCATTCGAAACCCTCTATCTCAAAACTCCTCATCAGCCTCATATTAAATGTTCCTAATCAAAATTCATAATCTTCTGTCTCCAAACAAAAGTCACTTAAACATCTTCTGTCTCTTAAAAACATCCTGAAATTCATGGTCTGTCTCATATTACATGTCCTCAAAATTCATAATCTTTCAAAAAACTCATTCCTCCAAACTCACACTAAGCTACTACGACACTTACCCGCATTGTACCTGTAACATATTCAGTTTTGCCTCAAATTAATATTCTGCCTTAAACCTCATAATCATCTTCATGTGCTAAAACATCAAAATACTTCCTCGTCTCTTTAAAAATTCATGATCTGGTCCATATTAAATATCCTGAATCCAAACTCAAAATCAGCCTCCTATGAAATGTTCCTGCTCAACATTCATGATCAGCTCCCACACCGAAACTTCAAACACATTCCATCTTAAAATTGACGTCTGCCTCATATTAAATATTCTGCCTCAAAATTTATAATCATTCTAATCCTACTACCACCGAACTCATATGAACTCTAATATTACATGTGGCACCTCAAAATTTATAATCAGTCTCAAATGAAATGTTCTATTTCTAGATTTATAATGAGGTCCATACCAAAACATCTACCTCAAACACTTTCACTGTAGTCTGCCTCATATTTAATAATCTGCCTCAAGGTTCATAATCATTCTGAACCTTCTACCTCCAAACTCATAATCAGTCTTAATTTATTATCAGCCTCACATCAAACATTCTGCCTCAGCTCCACACTAGACTTCTGTTTCAAAACACCGTCTATCTCAAAATCCACAGTCCATCTCTAAGTGAATGTTCTGTCCTAAAATTCACGAAAAGCTTCATACTAAAACATCTACCCCAAAAACCTTCTAAATCAACCATAATATACCCCATATTAAAAATGAATAATCTACCTCATATTAAACCTTTTACCTCATAAAGGTCAATCTCAAAATTATAGTAATACTATACTATACTCATACATCCAAATACATTTTACCTCAAAATTTACAGTCTGTCTCGCATTAGATATCCCAAATAAAAACTGAGAAATCAGACTTTATCAAATGTTCCACCTCGAAAATCCTAATTAGCTCCAGTGATCAAAATTTATCATCAGACTACCGATCTGAATATATGTTCTACCTCCACCGCCATCTGCCTCAAAATCGATACTCTGCCTCATGCACTATTCTACCTCAAATTTCACGTTAAGAGTTTAGCCTCAAAATTCATAATTAGTGTGATGCCAAACTTTTAGTCTCAAAACTCATAGTCTACGTCATAATAAATGTTTCACGTTAAGAGTCAACATTACACTAAATGAATGGTCAGCCCTAAACTTTCACTCTTAAAACCTCTAGACCTCATCTCACTGAGGCTGAAAGAGTTTTCCATACTAAACACTGAATTTAAATGTTTAAAGGCAGTATATCACAAAGATAAAAACTCTTCAGTGCACAATAAGGCTTTAATAGTCATCCGTAAAGATCAAAGTCTAGGCAAAAGGCTAAACTTTGAAAAGAACCGACTCATCATATCAGACACATCCTATAAAACAAGTCCAATATTAACACAGCACAGAACAATATGACTTCTGGGGGACTGCTGTCAATGCATGAACTGATTGAGATTCACTGAGAAATGCTTGCTGTGAGGAGTCTGATATTTAGATGCAGTGTATAAACATCCCACTCATTTAGAAGTATTTAAAGTGACGGCTTTGGAGAGTCTGCAGCAGCTGCTGCAGGGACACACTCCCCAGAACCCCGCTCTTAACCAGGATGACAGAAACGGCACGACAGGTTCCACATCGGCAGCAAAGGGCAACTTTTCCTGTTAACAGCAACCTTCCACCCTGCATAAACAAATGTTCCTATGCTTGTACATATGAATAATAAATAACAAGTCTCCAATTTCTTCTTGTTTCTTATTGTTTTCTAGGCGTTTCATTTGATTTCATTACTGAATTCCATTTAAAAATATTATTATTGATTCCATTACTGTACTGCATTCCATTTAAAAGTAGCACTATTATTGCATACGTGCATGCAAATGCAAGTTGTATACCCCCCGTTATGTATAT
>JBBPCZ010000163.1:5555185-5565430 GCA_037974445.1 Brycinus macrolepidotus | reverse complement strand
TAAATGGGTTAAATGAGTTAAATGAGTTAAATGGGTTAAATGAGTTAAATGCAGAGAAAGAATTTCACACTGTTCACTCTGTACTTTACTTTACTTTACTTTAAATCAGAGCTGCAGTCACATCCATTTCAGTTTAGAATCAACAAACTAAATTTTCAGACTATGATGAACTAATATGGCACTGACTTTGTTTAAATGGAGGAGAATGAAAGTTATAAATGCTTATATTAACCATTGTATAGCTTTTTAATGTATTTCCCAGTTTCTTATACTAATTTCTGGAAAAAGACTTTACCCCTGCTTCACGTCTTTCTCCTTTTTGTAATATATTTGGTCAAATAAGCACCTTGTCTGTCATTTTAGGGCAAGAAGTCTGCCCAAGAGGGGCCAGGGGACGGAGAACTGAAGAAATTTGATGGTACAGGCTATGACAGTGACTTGGTTGATGCACTGGAGAGAGACATTGTGTCAAGAAATCCCAACATCCACTGGTGAGACTAAAATCTTTTTTCTCTCTAGATTACAGCCCTACCAATATAAAAAAAATTGTGGCTAGTACCATACTGATTTTAAGGGGCTAAAAATTCCAATAACTGTTAATCTTGTCAGAATTTATATTATTTATTTATTTTAATCTTACTGTCACACTAATTAAACTGAAATAAACAGCAGGAATTCAAAATTTTACTTAATATAAATATTGTAGCTCTGGGAATGGACCTTCTTGAGGTTCTCAAGGTTTTAGACCTCTTGGATTCATGAGGTGTGCTTTCAATAGTGAGGAATGTTTATATATTTTTGTAATGGAACAAATTTTAGGTTTAAATTTATTTTATTTCACTAAATCAACAACCCATGCCTTGTGATCGGTGGTGCTCTTAGGGGCTGGACTCCTGCAGTGTGAGTGACAGGTGTCAGTCAGTGTGGTGGTGAATGACTCAGTGCTGCACTGTGACTCTCACAAGCTGTTGTGTGTTATGATTCCTGCAGGGACGATATAGCAGACCTGGAGGACGCCAAGAAACTGCTGCGAGAGGCTGTGGTCCTTCCAATGTGGATGCCAGACTTTTTCAAGGGCATCCGGCGCCCATGGAAGGTTAATATGTTGGACTTGCAAGTGCCTGCAAGTCTTAGACCCTCTTATGTGCAACACTTTGAATATTCAGAAAAATGTGCTTTTATTATTTAACATTTTAATTCATTTGATAAAAGCATTAGAGACATTTATACCCTCTGAGACTTTTATACCACTGGGAGCTGACAACCTGTTTATAAACCCTTTGGATCATATCAGAACAGAATGAAAATCTGTCTCTTCATTCTCTGTTAGCCTCATCTCTTAGAGCAGAGGTTTTTGGACAATGACAAATTGCAAAAAGAAACTAAAGACTAATTCTATAGTCATGCATACTGATGATATATTTTGCTGCACACGGTTTAGTCCACTTGATGGTGCTATTTAATATTTTTTAGCCTTGGACTTTGGACTTTTTTATTCATTTATTTCATTTGGATTATTTTTCACTTGGTTATTCATTGGTTTATATATACTTGTGTGTGTCTAAGTGATTGATTGTATTTATATATATGTATATATATATATATATATATATATATATATATATATGTATGTATATGTATGTATTTAGCTCATGTACCATTCTTTACCATGAAGAATTCATGTCAACAAGCTATTAAAACTGTCCCTCCCTCTCTCTGTGCCTCAGTATGATGAAGTTGTGTTCTTATTTCTCTTTCATTATGTTGTGAAGTCAGTGTGCTTTTTAGTCTGCTGTGCTGGTGGGGGGTGTCTGTACTCTCTGTGGGAACAGGCAGCCATTTTGGCTGCATACAGGGAACCTGATGGCGTAAATACGGCTGCCATCAATCAATCCCTGGAGCCCTGCAGCGACACCATCCCTGATCTCTCCCTCACTCACGCACTCTCTTTCTCTCGCTCTCTGACTAACATTTAAAGACACAAGGCTCTCTAACAAAGCAAGACTGAACTAAATGTGTTCAGGAAGTGGGTACACCTAGAGCTAACACATATAATATTTAGCCAAATACACTACCTGTCCAAAAGTCTGTAGACATTTTCTCAACTGTCTACAGTTTCTTCTGTAATCAGGGGTATCAATAGGGGACTTTGCTCCCATTTGATGCAGTAACAGCCTCTGCTCTTCTTAGAAGGCTTTATACTAGCTGTTTGAACATTGCTGTGAGGATTTGATTCCATTCAGCTTCAAGAGCATTATTGAGATCAATTACCGATGTTGAATGATCAATTCTGAAACACAATTTTTTGGTGTGTTTCCCCCTGTTCCAACTAATCAGCTTGCTAACAACCCCTTATTGAGTGGTTTCGAGTGTGTTAAAGAAGAGGAGGCACTAAAATGTGCAGGTAAATGTGTTTCTCCAAGACCAGGGTTGGGAAACTCAAAGCTGATTACTGGGATTGTGACTCATATGCAGCTGCTCAAGTCTTTTCAGTCAGTAAGTACTATGGTTACTGTTAGGGGCAGCTGGTGGCCTGGTGGTTAGGGGGTTGCCCCTGCGATCAGAAGATCGTGGGTTCGAATCCCAGGACTGCTAGTGGCACCTCTGAGGTACCCTTGAGCAAGGTACCGTCCCCACACACTGCTCCCCGGGCACTGTGTTCCTGGCTGCCCGCTGCTTCACTTGGTGAATGGGTTAAATACAGAGAGAAGTGTTCACGTACGACAAATGGTCACTTTACATTTGTTTATTTGGAATATACTTTTTTGTGTATCTTTATTACCTTAGTTTAGTGTCTCCAAATTTCTCTTTAATTTAGTTTACATTTTTTGACTTTATTGTGCTTTCTTACGGGTCACTCAGGGTCACATTTCACTACATGTTGTACTTGTATAACTATGAATGTGGCAATAAAAAAGAATCTTGAATTTTGAAATCACCACCTCCACATGCTTCTAACTACAAGCTAACAGCTAACTTATCGCCAGTCTTTCTCTTTGTGAGGTCCTTTTGGGTGCACAGCACATTTAAAATCAGATTTTCAATAATATTCAAGTGGCAAAGGCCATTTCAAAACCTTAATATTTATTTCTTGAAGTAGTTCAAAGTTGATTTTGATGTATGTTTTGGATCACTATCTTGATCTTTTCTTCCTCAGTTCCCTGACTGTGGGACATTAGCTTTCAGGATTTATAAAACCCTCCTTCCCTCTATCCCCAAAACATTTCCTGTGAAAGTTTTCAGATATCTTTTATAGTCTGTTATTTCTTTTTGAACTATCTTTAGTTTCAGATCATCCGTCAGAAAATCAACAAAACGTCATTTCACCAGGGGTGTCCAAATTTTCGCATACAACATACGCAAACAAATGCTCTGTGTGGGCCTGTGCAGCTGAATTCACTAATTAGAAGAGGTGTCTAGACACATATAACGTAGGAACAACATCTTTATTGGAGAAACTGGAGCATGAATCATGTTTTAACTCTGCAGTACAACTAACTTTACTGAGGGAACATGCGGCTCTCGTTATGTGACACATTTACAGTTTGCGTTAACCACTTGACATAGAAATATAGTGGAAGGAGTAAATATGAAGGACAGGGATTGTAACATGAACCAATGTTCATCACAATAACTGAAATAGTCAGCTTAGATGGAAACTGCTGTGTTTCTGTCGGTTGCTTGATCAAAACAATAATGCAATTCAGACATTCAGCAGCTGTCAGAAGAGAAACCTTTCTCACATCATGCACATGCGTCCTATGCCTATGATCCTATGTACCTGGGAGTGTACAACTTGAGCATTTGCAGGGGTGGAGCCTCTACCCTTATTATGTCTCATTAAGAAAGCATTACATTTCATTATGTGGTTCCAAACAAACATGTCTGCAGTAAAAGTTGCTCATAACTTGCTAAACCAAGTGAAATGAATCTTAAACATAGTGAGGCAATTTGGTTTTCTTAGAGATACACTTCATGGACAAAAGTATTGGGACACCTGTTTTTCAGGGTTTGGGCTAGGCCCCTTTTCTATTCCAGCATGACTGTGCCCCAGTGCACAAAGCAAGGTCCATAAAGACATGGCTGGACGAGTTCACTGTGGAAGAACTTGACCGGCCAACACAGAGCCATGACCTCAACCCCATCCAACACCTTTGGGATGAAATGGAACAGAGATTGCGAGCCAGGCCTTCTCGTCCAGCATCAGTGCCTGACCTCATAAATGCTCTACAGGATGAAGAGCATTTATGAGCACAAATTCCCCACAGAAACACTCCAAATCTTATGAAAAGCCTTCCAAGAAGAGTGGAAGTGCAACTCCATATTAAAGTCTATGTATGCAGTGTCATTTAAGTCTCTGTTGGTGTAATGGTCAGGTGTCCCAATACTTTTGTTCATATAGTGTAGTTATAAGTCACATATGTGTAGTATGCCTAGATGTTCATTCCCTTGCTTATAGCAGATTCTGCCAACATTTTAGGCTGCTTTTACTTTGATATGAAACACAGCTGACTTTGGATAAGAGTGCATACTATTTGTTTTGTACATTTTGTCCTCTTCAGACCATGGCTTGCACAAGTCATATCATAAAGAACTCACACGTAGAATCAGCACTGAACGAGCATTGTCTAAAAAGAAGACTGCAAGGATCCGTTCTTTTTTGCACAATCAGGATAGGAATTGTGGTCAACACCTCTCACTGTTCGTGCATTCATGGGTATTTTGAAGGACAGATGTAGACAACTGCAGTCAGCTCCAGTTCACTCTCATTGTTCCCACCCATACAGAAAGACCTTGGTGCAGAAACAAGCAGAAACTGGAGAAACTGGAGGAAAATTAAGGAAAATTAAGGAACACTTTTGGTTCCTTAAATAATTCAGTAGAATGGCTTCCATTTAGATTTTTGAAGAAACATTCACTTAAAGGTTAATCTTCTACGTCTTCAAAGAGCCCTTTTTTGTCATTTTTTAATAGATCCTATAAACTTTCTTTAATCCTGGCAATCTTGCAGCTATCGTTAGAAAACTGGTTTTATGTACTCACAAAATGAATTTGATGACTTAAGACTTGACTCAACAAAATAAAAAAAGACTTGCAACTCGACTTAGCTTTATAACTCGAAAAGACTCGACACCGAAGTGAAAGAAATTAGATGTTTTTTTATGGAGATGGATTTGTTTCCAGGTGTTAATGATTGGTGTGACAACCTGTGCTGCTATTCACCCTCCTCACCGTTAGGGAAGTTATAGCAGCACCCAGATTAGGCACAGGACGTCCTGTTTTAGGACTATTTAAAGACAGAGTTTTGATTCAAATTGTCGTAAAGTATTGTCTCTCATGGTGTATCGAGGTTTCTTGTATTCTTGCTGTTTCAGATCTATTGTTGCTGACTTGTTCTGTTACTTTAGCCTGTGCTTCTCGTCTTGCTTATGATACTCATATTGCTGGTTGCTGGACTCATTGTTTGTTCTACCTGGATTCTGCTCTCTGCCTTGCCCTCATGCCTCTGTTTACGACTGACTGACTTGGAATGTGCTATGGATTACGATTTTGGATTACCCCATCTGCACTATAAGGACAAAAGTATTGGGACACACCTCTTACTTATTGAATTCAGGTGGCCCCTTACTTCCAGTGAAGGGCAATCTTAATGCTTCAGCATACTTAGACATTTTGACAAATCCAAAATATTGTGGAAAACCTTCCAAGAAAAGTGGAAGCTGTTATAGTTGCAGAGGGGGACCAACTCCTTTTTAAGGTCTATATATTTAAATGCAATGACACTGAAGTCCCTGCTGGCGTCCCAATACATTTGTCCATATAGTGTTTCACAGTTTGCTTTTTTCCTTCTTTGTATTTTGATGTTCACACTGACTTTCCAAACAAACTTATATTTGCACTTGAGTCCTCCCTTTGCCAGTCATTACAATTGAAAGTTTAATTCATTTTACCAAGCTGGTTCTTTTGAACTGTTCATTTCAATAAATTGAAACAAAGTTGATTCTACTGATTCATTATCAAGCAATTTTGTCAGTAAACAATGCCTGTGTGTTACTTAATTTATTTTGACAGACAAGTGAAACAAGTGTGAGTTTACATAAGCTGGAAACCAGCCTACTCAAATGAGTTTCAAGCCCTGCCTGCCACATGAACTCCAGTCTCACTGTAGTAATTTAACAGGTGAACTTCCTATTTTGCTCTCTTCTGTAATTTTTGTTCAGCATAGTTGTTTTCGTTTCCATTGTTTAGTGCCTAGATTCAGTTGAAAATAGTGGTTGTTTTTCAGTTTCTGCCAAGCTAGTTATTGTCTTTGTCATCTATCATTTGAAAACATGCAATGTATTTGCCATAGTGATTCATTTTAATGCTTTAAAAATCACAGAAATGACCCTTGGTTTGTATTGCTTGGCAGGATCAGCAGAACTGGGCACCAGAGAAATTCTGTAAAGGTTAGTTTAGTAGTACTTGAAAAATTGTTTACTTTTTGATTTTATGTGAAGTTGCGCTTATTTTACTCTTTGTTTCTTTGTTTATACTATTGTTATTGTTATGGTTATGCATATTTAAATGGATTATATTTCCCTTACCATCACTTTTGGTGTTCAGTGTTAAATGCAATAGATTTTGATTCACAGCATTTAATTTGCTGAAAAAATGAATGCTGACTTGTTGAAGACGCAAAGTTCAGGACTCTGGATTTGCTTGCATTAAAATGGGACTTGACTCGGGACTTCAGTATCAGCACTTGAGAATTGCAGCTCAGTGACTTGTTCGCACTTCTGGAGCACAGCCAAGGGCAGTTTGTTCTTACAGTCCCAGAAACACAGGATGTGACACCTGACATATGCAGTAAAATTATTTATTTTGAACAATGGTGGGTCAATAGATGTCAATTTGATGACAGTGTTCCTAATTAACAATGTCTTTTGTAGACTAATGATGTCCATATTTACCCATAAAGAAGTGTTTATGATATTACAACTCTGGGATAAGAAGCAGAAAAGAATAAACTGTCCTTTTACCTTGCAATGTTCTGGCTTTCATTTACATTTTACACTCTGAAATGTTGCCAGGAATTTTGCAAGCTCTTATCTTGGCCAATCTCAACTTTCTCGACATTTTCACCCCAGATTATGTTCACACACAAGTCTGTGCTGGAAAATTACCAGAACATTTAGGAATCCAACTGCATGTGTGAAAGGGGCTCTAAATAAAAGCTAAAAGCAGGAGAAAGAGAACGGGGAACGGAGAACGGTGGTTTATTAACGTTTACTGAACTGGGCTGGACGGTATGGGAGTGGAGAGGAGACCAGACGGCTGAAGCTCTAGCGATGAGGAGACGGGACCAGAATGCTAACTAAAAAGGAAAAGGTTGCAGCTCAAGGGCACAGATTAGCACTGCTCCGCCAACAGGCCCTCCCACGGCGCCTCCCTCTGCTAGCTCGTGCTGCACAGGTTCACACCAGCCACAGTTATCATTCACTGATAGAGGTGGGCCTCCACATAATGCTGTACCAAAGCTGGGTGATGAATTGTTTTTATCGGTAGACTGGTATTGATGTCACATAAAAAATACTGTTTTTTGGGCTTTCTGTCTGGATAATGTTTCCAGAACTGTACAAGGTTGTTTTGTGTAATTTTAAGGGTTCCATGTACTACATTTTTCATGTATTTTCCTTGAGGTCTACATATACAGTACAAATGTATTAATGGATGAAAAACTGTGTCTTTAAGACTGATATTATTATTATTATTCATTCATTCATTATCTGTAACCACTTAATCCTTGCTAGGGTCGCAGGTACCCGGAGCCTATCCCGGGGTCTATGGGCGCATTACTATTATCATCATTATTATCATTATAATTCTTATTACTGTTGTTATTATTATTATTATAAAGGCTCCTTTCAAGACACTCAAGGACACCTTGCAGACAAGTAAACCAGAACCCAAACTGATAATACAACAGAAGCAAAATAAAAAAGGATAATAAAATAAACATAATAAATATGAAATCACTGGAAATGGGTGCAGTCTAGGTAATTGACCTCTGTTATTAATTGGCTGCCCTGAACTGTACCTCTTTCAAAAATCAACCCAGACTGAAACACTCCTGTTTATTTGGTTGGTCTAAACTACTATAAGCTGAATAGGAGGAAATATGTAAATGTGTTTTTTATATCATGACATCACAAGAAAGCTTTATTAAAAACAGGCCACTAAATAGCCTCCTTTCCTATATTTGGACTGTATGGACTCATCTCATATTGTGATACGGTTATATATTTCGAATAACTATGCTTTACCAATGTAAAACAATAAAAGTAATAAAAAAGTGATATAAACACCTTCACTGACCTTTACCAACTCAATCTCCTCCCAGCATATTGCTGCCTTCAGTGTGTAAATTATCAATGTGTAAATTCACAGTTCTGATCATGTGACCACATGTGCTTGGGGCTTGATAACCTTATGACCAGGTAGAGAGAGAGAAAGAGAGAGAAAGAGAGAGAGAGAGGATCCAGATAGCCCTTGTATAGAGGGAAATCAAATTATGCAAATGAGCAGCTTTTAAGTCCTTAACAAAATTACTTTGTTTTTATTTTGCTCTGTGTGGTGTAGAGTCAAAAAGCAGAGTGAAGGGCAAAACTGGATGAGAAGTGTTTGTGTGTGTGTGTTTGTGTATATGTATAGATGTACATCATGGCAGCAAAAAGTGCACACAGGTAGACAGGTGTGTGTATGTGTGTGTGCACTGCTGCATGTAATACATTGTATTATTGTTTCATTAGTGCCGAATAATTTGGATGGTGAAACCCCTCACACACAAAGACACACACCCAACACACACACACACACACA
Organism: Brycinus macrolepidotus; assembly: GCA_037974445.1. Lineage (NCBI taxonomy): Eukaryota > Metazoa > Chordata > Actinopteri > Characiformes > Alestidae > Brycinus > Brycinus macrolepidotus. Next base: position 5,556,568 of record JBBPCZ010000163.1, on the reverse strand, counting down.
CACACACACACACACACACACCTCAGTGACGCTCTATCTGAAATGCCGCAGTGCCCTTAGCTGGCAGTGCCACTCAACTCCCTCTTGGCTTCCATGCCAGGCTAACTTCAGACTGGGAACTGTGCCAAGCCTCCACTGCCTGAGAGGGGGGGGGTATAGAATGTTTAGCATTCTTGTAGATCTTTTCATTTGGTCTCAACACAAATAAACAGACACAAATAAGAGTTTCTTAAACACAAAAAAACAGACACTAGCAAACAATCATAGGACAAAATACACATGCAGAAACACAAAGATGCATCTCTGTGCAGAGAGGAAGTGCAGAATGAGAAAGACAAAGGCAGAAAAAGAAAGAAGGAAAGAAAGAAAGAAAGAAAGAAAGAAAGAAAGAAAGAAAAGAGGATAAAGAGAAAGAATGGGTAATAGTTTATTAAAGAAAAAGTAAGAGACAAAGGACACACACTCACCACTCACACACACACACACACAGGCATCCACATATATTTCAGCATTACAGGTCTAGAAACACAAAGTGAGAAAGAGGAGAATGAGAACGAGAGGGAGAGAGAGAGAGAGAGAGAGAGAGAGAGAAAGATGTAGACCTTAACATGTGGCTGAACATGCTTGTACCATGGAACATATAGAGGCAGCAACATAAAGAAAAAAAGGAATGAAAGAAGAAAGGAGAGAGAATGCAATAAAAATGGGATATCAGAATGAGTGCAAGGCAGAGAAAGAAAATGAGGATAGAACGAGAGGGAGAGAGAGAGAGACAGAGAGAGAGAGAAAGAGAGAGAGAGAGAGAGCTGAAAATCAATAGCTAGGTTCCATGCAGGGCAGGTTGCTGTGGGTTGTGTTGTCAAGGTGACAGAGGAGCTGTGGGGCTTGGCGGTGCTGGCTGATAAATGGGCGGCGGGTGAATGACCTCACGCTACCAACACACCGCTCTGCTCACTCTGCTCCGCCCAACTCCAGCTTACAGGGACCTACTGGGCCGCCTCTGCGCAACAGTGAGCCAGATATACCTCCACAGCACACCATCACACAGTGTCTCTTCAGGCACTTTTCTGCTGGACAGTGCGGTACAGCCCAGAATACAAAATCACCCCATTTGAGTACCTGTGTCCATTTCCCATCACACAGCAGAACCATGGCAGTAGGCAGGGCTCTCTGGAGGGTGTGTGGCGGTGACTAGACTTCCTACTTGACAGTGGAAAGCAAATACAAACAAAAGTTGCAAAGTTGGAGGACCTTTGCACTCAATAGTATTATCTATGGGGTGCCATTTGTAAAATCAGCTTAACAGTTTTAGAGGTGTCAATTTTTCACCATTTAGCACAATTTTCTCACATTTAGAGATAAATATGTTCAAAAAACAGTGTT
>JBBPCZ010000163.1:5533817-5546881 GCA_037974445.1 Brycinus macrolepidotus | reverse complement strand
TAATGGGGAGAAACAACACAACATGATACTTTGTCTTCATCTGAGACACATCTGGCCGGATTCAGCCATTTTTTTAACAGAAAACTCGATTTTTCACGTGCGACGTGCGGTTCGTTGTGTGAAACGCGTTCGTTCTGCGAGTCACGCGTGCGTCCGAGGCAGCGCTCGTTATGCGGAATGTTCGTTCTGTGAGGCGTTCGTTAAGCGGAGTACCACTGTATTTTTACCTGAGGTGTTGAAATGCTAATAAAATAGAAATAAATTGTAAACAACAAGCGTACTAGGGAGGTAGATCATTTCTGCAGTAACACTTTCTCACACAATGTCCCTTACGCTCGCACGCTCATAAACACACTGTTTCTATAGGAACCATTAGCTGACATTAGCTAGCTAGTTAAACACACTTTTCATGCGATACAGAAGTAAATGTGACTGGAATGCGAGTAAACACTGGATATTAGATAAGAGAGAAGATCTACCTGCTGTGAGATGAATGACTGATCACGTCAAAGCGCAGCATGTGACACGGGTCTAAACTTGTTTGATTAATGAAGTTTTTGTAGTATCTTACCCTGCTGCTGATCCTCGTTTATCCATCCATCTCTCCAACATGTTTTCGTTTCAGCTGTCATCTCATTACCGGGACACTCAAGATTGATATTTACATAGTTTACAGCTAGCTCACAGTAAAATTTGTTCTGATTAGTGTTACCAGTAAAAACTGTGTTACTCTTCTCCAAACACTCTTCTGTTGTTCCTTCCGTCTGTCTGTAAGTTTGCAGCAAACTCACTTTTTACGAAAATTTAATGCGCATTTAATTAAATGAGTTTGGGTTTCTTCATCTCCTTTTTTCATGAAGTGTGGTAGCCAGCTCTGCAACACAGTGTGTAACAACACAGACACGTCTAATCGTTAAAGACATTTGTTGCCAATTACTTTAATAATCAATTTTTATTGATTTCATCGATTTATTCTTGCAGCCCTCATTTCAAATAGCCTAATTTCAAGTAGAAGAGACAGAGAAATATATTTTCATTTTTACCATCATTTATTTCTGAAAGGTGGAATGCAGAGTTAAACTAAGAGGTTAATAATATTATTAATTGGTATCTAACATGTATAACGAATGTCGAATTAGTGTGTTTTAGTTTGTTTTTCTGCTTCTTTATTAGTATATTCTTAATCTGGTCTCCGTCTCACCTCTATTAGCCACAAGTACTGTGTGATATTATATTTTAATTAGCTTTTATTGTTTTCTTTATTTTTCCCTTCATAAAGATGTTCCATTAACCAGTTTGTGGAACTACCAGCAAATCTTAGGTCAGGGACCAACGATATGGCAAAAACAGCAGTAGTCTTTGCCTCTCTCTTCTCTCTTACACTAACCCATGCAATGTCTTCCTCAGTATTAAGAGAATGAATCTCCTGCTGCAGGGTTCGACTGAGGTCTCTGGTGGGTTGATGAGAGAATTGCAAACAGTCTGAGGCAGCCTGCAGGCCACACAGCCCTGCACACACTGTACCAGGCGCTCACGCTCAAGTGGCAACTCACAACCTGGCCATCTGCACGATTCGGGTCAAGGACACTGTGTCTTCATTTACACACCAACTGCAACCAGGTTCCTGTTTACTGAGCATGATAATGCTGCCAATGTTCAAGCTTTTAAAATAAGTGGGTAGCATATCAAATCTGCCTTTAATTCACACATTTGCAAGGACGAACATGGGTCAGTGTGCATGGAAATCCGTGGCTTGGAGTAAGACTGAAAGTTCATGTTATTCTGGGGTAATATGAAAACTCCATAACACCCTTTCTTTCAGCTATTAAATAAATAAACTGAACCCATGTCATCAATGTCATGTCAAACCTTATATTAGTTGTTCTTGTATTTTTTCTCCACTATTTAAAAGCATATTTACATTTGTATGGAACTGTGAATGTCTCATAAAGACCAATATAAATGATCCAAAATGAGAACAAGGTCTCATTAACACACATTATATTTAAGGTTTTTTTTCCATTTAGGAGATTCAGAGATATTTCCATTTTGGTGTTATAACCACAACCATATCCAGTAGTGAAATTCTAACATAGAATTTTAACATTTCTACTGTTAATTTATATAATCCTGTCTTTTATAGTTATAGGTATATTTTATATTTATGTATTCATAATATTCATTATCACTGCAAGGTAAGACCTGTACACCAAAATGCACACTGAAAGAAAGTGGGTAAGTAGAAGAACCCAGAGATTCTTCCTGTGCAAACAATGAGCTTTTGTTGTTCTAGAGACAGAGGTGTGTGTATAGGTGCATTCCTGAACAGGTGTATTGAGGGCAGGAGAAGGTGGAGGTGGAGAGAGCACGAGGGAGAGGAAAAGAGAAAGAGAGAGAGAAAAGAATAAAAGAGAGGGGCAGAGAGAGCACTGCAGAATGTCGCAGTGCCAGAGCTTACCTTATTGCTCCCCCTCTAAGGGTTTAGCTCCCCTCACAACCATCTGTAAGCCAGACAGGCCTTGCCCATACCAGGGGACAGCAAGACAGACTACAAAAAGTGTGAGGAAGAAAAAGTAGCTCTAACTCTATGTTATTCACAGGGCTTGGATGATCACATCTAAAACCATTTGTACTTTGCCCCAGACCTGATTCTACAAAGCATGCATGCACCTAGGGATGCACCGATCCTGAGAGTGATTCTTGGATCTGCACTCTTGTTTCATCATGAATGTACAGTAGAGACTAAAATAATAGTCTAGGTCGTGCTTTTTAGGACTGAGCACATTCTAAAATACTTTTCTAGAAGGTTTATGAAATTAGACTAACGCAACTTTAAAATGACCCTGACTATGAAACTATTAAACAGATATACTGACTAATATTCAACATGTCACTGAATTCAATTTGAAGTTTTACGCCCTTTTGGGTGGTGTCCAGGTGTATCTTTATGGAACAGGCAGTTCCTGACATTCCAATATTTGCAAAACAATGTATTAGAACATCAGCATGCGGATATACGCTAATGATCCAAATCCCTATGACCACCTGCATAATACGCTGTTGGCTTTTTGCGTGTCGACAAACCAGCTCTGACCCATCCAGGCAGGGACCCTGCGAGACATCTGAGGGTGTCCTGCGGAATCTGTATGGTGAAGCTGCTGCAGATTGGACTTCTTGTTTCAGCACTCCTGTTAGACTCTTAATCTGACAGAGATCGGAGAATTTGAAAGCCAGGACAACACCTTAAATTTCGTCTTGTTTTCAAACCATTTATGAACAATGTTTGGGCGCATTATTCTGCTGAGAAAGGCCCATTGCCCAGAGCATTACTACTCTGGCTTGTCTTCTTCCCCTACTGTATCCTAATGCCACCTCTTTCCCCGGTAAACGATACACATCCCCAGACATCCAAGTGATGTAAAAGAAAGCATGATTCATCAGACCAGATGGCCTTCTTCAAATCTCCAAGGTTATGACACTCTCATGCCCATTGTAGACGCTTTTGACTGTGGACTCTGGCCAGTGGGTGGCTACACACTTGTGATTGACTGTGTGTTGGGACACATTCCTCACGTAACCAGTATTAAAAAATTTGTGACTTCTGCCACAGGAGCCTTTCTGATGGTTCGGACCAGGCGTGAGAGCATCTATTGCTCCTCCTCTCCCACTTATTTCAAATGCACCTTCAGCGATTGTGTTCTAAAAGCTCTGCTGTTCACCACAAGAGCTTCGTTCCATTTTTGTTCCTACAACAGCTGAGCTATGTGGCTGTTCTCCAGCACAGCAGTGTCTGCATTACTTCCCACTCCACTTAAGCATCTCCTCCACACCTCATCTGACTAAGTTCACTTCTCCACCCATGTTCACTCCTCTCATCTCACCTTCGTTTCGCATGCTCTGATCCGTCGCCTTCACACACGTAAGCACGCACACACACACGCCTTTCCAAACTCCTGTCTTTACATTAGCGCCACACAAAAAAAAATCCTGACACAATCTTCTCTCCCACCCCCTTCTTTTTTTTCTTCTCCCGCTCGAGGTATCAAAAACAGTCACACTAGTTCTGAGGCGGGAGTTAGTTAAGGCTCATCCCGCTCCAGACAGCTGTCATGGAAACAGATGTCTGCTAGGTGACGAGGCGCGCGCCTTGCTCCCATAGCAACGGGCCCGTTTGATTGTGACTCCTCGCGTTGGCTCCGCCATTGATGTTCCCGCCACAAAGGGCCACGCGCCGGATTCGTTAGCGGGAGATTCCCGCCACGCCGTCCTCCACGATTTGAGGAGCCGAGTCAGCTCCGTTTGAAGGCAACGGAGACCAGATGTGCGGTAATGACGGAGGGTGTGTGTGTGTGAGCACGCACCTCCTCCCTCCCTTCATCTTCGACAAATTACTGCGATGTGTTTGACTATCAAACGGCTCGCGCGTGAGGTGTAGAGCGCGCCGTTTCATAAATGCAGGCGTTGCAAGCAGTTTACAGTTTACTTCTGTAAGCATGTCACTGCCGCCTTCAGGTGGGGGGACTGGTGGCTGGGGTCTGTCTTGGGGGGGGTTGACTGATGTCATAGACTTCTGGAGACTACTATTCTTTCTTTGTTTATATAGCTATTATTATTATTATTATTATTATTATCATCATCATCATCATCATCATCGTCATTGTTGTTATTATTAATAGGCTAATAATAATAATAATAAATAACAATAATAATAATACACACACACACACACAAAGACATAACACATATAAGTAGGCATCTTAATTATTTTGTGCTGACACCTGTTCACTGCCGAGAACACCTACAATGGGAGCATCATTCCAGGACCGTGGAACCCTGGAAGAAGGCGGCCTGTTCTGATGAATCATGTTTTGTTTTTCATTATGTGGACAGCTGGGTGAGTGTACATCATTTACATAGGAAAGTGATGGCACCAGGAGCCAGTGAAGGCAGTGTGATGCACTGGGCAATGTTCTGCTGGGAAATTTTGGATCCTGGATGTTACATATGGATTTTACTTTGACACGTATCGCCTACCTAAATAGTGTTACCAGCCAAGTACAGCCTTTCATGGCAGTGGTATTCTCTAATAGGAGTGGCCTCTTTCAGCAGGATAATGTGCTCTACCACACTGCAAAAAATGTTTAAGAATGGTTTGAGGAACATCGAGTTCAAAGGCTTGGCCTACTGATTCCCCAGATCTTAGTTCGATCCTAAATCTGTGGGATGTCCATGCCCCAGTGGGTCAGAGCTGTTTTGGCTGTGTGAGGGAGACCTACACACTATTAGGCAGGGGGTTTAATGTTACGGCTGATCATACATGCATCTAAGATATAGTAGCCTTACATTTATTCTGGTTTACAATCTTCACGTGAGTATTGAACTTGTGATTGTTCAGTCAAATATTTACTTTACACAATCATCTCTTCACTCCAAATGAAGCCAATTAGCCAAATATGTTTGGAGTCTGAAGTTTGCTTCTTTAGGTTTGAACTAGATGAGCTAGCAAACAAGTAATGAAAGCTTTTTCACCAGAACAGTTTTTAAGTAATACAGCATTTAAGTAATCTCAAAATGACTTGAGAATGTGACTATCAATAAAAAGGTGAAAAAAGTACACTGAAAATTCAGCATCAATACGGCTGCTATGTTTTGGGCTTTGCAACACTTATTTGACCACATGATCACAAGTACGTTTGGGTGCATTTAATCTTGTATGATAAGATTGACAGGGTTTGACAGGGTTTGTTAAGGTGTGTAACTTAGCTAGTAGTAACTTGGTTAAAAGCAGATGTTGATTTAAGTTTAGCTTTACAGGTATGAAGAACAGATGTGGACTAAAGCACTGATGTACGTCGCTCTGGATAAGAGCGTCTGGTAAATGCCGTAAACGTAAACATATGTAAGATTATTTCTCTCATTTCTCTAATTTGGCAAATTTTTAGAGTAGAAAAGTGAGATTTCTGAATCTCTTAGCTTTTAGCTATGGTCTGCAGGCCTTTACTGTAGATACTGCAACGCACTGTAACAAGAGGACAAACAAAATGTGTTCAAAGTTAATGTGACATTCTTACCTTTTCATTTGTAAAAGTCAGTACTGCAAATGTACAAAACTTGTTGTTACTGTGGTTTAGGTTAAGTAACTACCTGTGAAGTAGTCTATTTCAGTAAATGGTCATTTGGTCAACAAAATATATATAGTTTTTAAGAGAATATGTTAAAACTAGATGTTTGAACATTGTTGACTTTCAAATTATTTTATTTAAAATGCTGTGTATTATTTGCACCTCAACTTTTCTCCTGAGGCCTGTACCGATCTCAGTGTAAAGCTTTATAAATCCAATAGTTTTTTAAAGAAACATTTTTTTCCCCATGTCAGCTAAGTTTGTGCCCCTAAATGTATCTCTATTTAAGCTTAACAACTTCTGACAGTGTCAACTGTTCTCGTTACACCTGACAGTCTTCTGAGAGTAGGCAGCTGTGTGAGGTGATGCAGAGTGAACCCTGCTAGATATATGAAGCACCTTCTGTCTGGCCCAGAGCTGCAGCCTTAATATTCCACCGGCAGTGTTTTGGCGAGTCTCCACAGGCAGAGCTCACACCTGCATTCTTCTCGAGAAGGAGAATATTTTCTCACTCTACCTCTGCTGGGAGGCTTATCAGTATTTTAACCAACATGCAGCATTGCTGTCTAGACGTAGGCTTACTGCAGAGGGCTGAGGAGAACAGTCATCTGGACACAGAGTGGAGATAAATAGCTGGAGGTTCGAGGACGCCATCACAACACCAAGCACAGCCCAGAGAGGCTATGCTTCACACGGTAAATGGAGCCAGTGCTTTATAACGTACATGCAGACGGGTGACGAATGAAAGTACCACACTGAATAAGTGAAGGGAGAAACATAAGTGCAGATGTTTCTGTGGCATGTACAAAAGTGCTAAGCAGGCCCGATTGACCTTGATTTTGTATCAAGGTGGAAAGAAAGAACTATGAAAGAGGGTTTATTAGTGTGGCATGGATGGCAGGACCTTCATTCACAAAGATGGCTCAACTCGCTAGTGTTTCAACAAGCTGACTGACTGTAAAGAGCAGCTGAGGGAGAATGTCAATGCAGGACGTGATTAGAATGGGTTGGTAAGATGTGTTTGTCTACTACATAGAAAGGGATATTATAGTAAGGCTGCAGTGCATAACCTAACTGTCGCAAAGACAAATAAGAATTTGTGTGTTCAGTGGTGGAAAAAAGGTGATATGGCCAGATCAGTCATCCTTCAAGAAGTTCTGCATGAGAGGAGAGTGAGGGGGTTTAGGAGTCTCTGATATTGAAGGGGGAGTGGGGGTCACCGCAAATCAGTACAAAGTTATTCTGACTGATCATCTTCATCCTGTGATGAAACAGTTCTATCCAGAGGGGAATGGTCTTTTTCTTCCAACAATGGTTCCCCACTCTCAGAGCACGAGGGGCCACCAAATGGCTTGATAAGTATACGTACATCATGCTATGACCTTCACAGTCACCAGATCTCAACTCAATTGAGCATGTGAGATTTTGGACTAACGTGTTATATAACCCTCTCAGTCACCAATAAAACTTTTACTGAGTGACTATCTTCCGCATGCTCCATCCGTCTAGCAGTTGCAGAGGCTTGTAGAATCTATACCAAGATGCACTGAAGGTGGTTTGGAAGCTCATGCTAACCCAACACCCTGCTAAGAACAATTTCATAGTGCATTTTTCTTTCATTTGGTATTAGGAATATATAAAATGCGACGTTCATACTATTTATTTAGTTCTTCAGACTGTTTCCTGAAATGTTTAGTATTACATACTGCAGACAATGAATATGTGCAAAACTTTTATTACCCCTGAAATGTCAAAATACTGTGCATAAATAATAGGTATAAGTAATGAAAGAAATATATTTTTTCATGATAGGTTTAAATAAATATTAAATGTGTGCTTTTACAGGGTAACATGCTGGCACTTACTATCCTATGGCCAAAAATTAAATCATAAAATTTAAATAAATCAAGAACATGACAAATACTTCAGTATCTGGAGTCCCACCAAACCACAGAATAACCTGCAGCTCCATCTGGTGTTAAAATAGTGTATTACAGTGGGTGGAAGTTACAGGAGAAATGAAATTACTGCTGTAATTGGGGAGGAAGTGAATGAGCACCCATAAATAACCAAGAGTGGACTGCAAATTAAACTGACTGGGAAGGAACAATGATCTAATAGCTTATTATCTAATCTGTTCACTGGTCATGCATTAATAAACCCAAAAATATGTTTGATTCGGTAATGGTTTGTACTGTGACAATTGTCAGGAGGCAAATTAAGTCACCATTTAAATTCTGCAAAATCACTGATAGAGGCTCTTTATTTATATATAGATTTAAAAAAAATAAAACAAATATATATATACAACTTATCTGATTAGTAAAACTTGAAAAGAACTGAAGTCTAAAGCTCCATTGTCCATAGTGGACTAATAACACAAACTCTGAACTACCCCAGAAAGATGCATATTAACCCATAGCGGTCTTCTTCAGCTAATACTGGGGCTTTGCTGCTCCCTCTCTGGAGAGTCTGTCTGCCTCCTCATTTCCTTTATAACCAGCATGGCCTGCAATGTGCATCTAAACAAAAAACAGAGAAGGATAATATTGCTTTAATGGCTCTAAATACATTTCTTCTCTGCTTTTCATTCACTGTAATAGATTAAATGCATTTAAATATACACTACATGGACAAAAGTATTGGGACACCTGACCATTACACCAACAGGACTTTAATGACACTGTATTCAAAAACATAGACATTAATATGGAGTTGTTCCAACACTTTTGTCCATATAGCGTAGGTCTTGCATACGACATGACAGAGGAGATCTAATTGGAATTGGACACAACTAAACTTGGGGGGGGGGGGGGGGGGTTCCCAAGTTTAGTTGTTTCCACTTCCCACACCCAGGGAAAACTCCCCCACCCCCAGTTCAAAAAAGTTAGGGGAAACTGAAGGCACGTTCTGTTGACCCAGCTAAACTTTGGTGGGGGGGGCTTCCCAATTTTAGTTGTGTCCAATTCCACCAATCAGGTAAGACTCCCCCAATCACAGTTCAACACATTTAAGGGACACTGACGGCCAGTTCTGTTATGCCAGCTAACAAATGACTGTGCTGGCTAGCATCGTGCTGAATGATGGGGTGAGAGGGAAGGCCATCCTACCCAGAGAGCAAAGCCAATTGTGCTCTCTTGGATTCCCATTCAATGGGTGGCTGTTTAAATCAACAGTTTAAATACCTACCACATCAGGAAACATACCCATACAACTTCAAGTTCTCCATTTAGTTCGTCAAGCTTTTGGAAGTCGTCTTTATTGACCACATCTCCACCTGTTCTCAGCTTCCAGCCATTAATCTTCCAGTTCTTTACCCAGTTTGTGATGCCTTAGAGTAAAACAGGTTAAAAGGTAAACTTTCCATAAATTGTCATTTTCCGCCTCATACACAAATTCTGTATAATTCTATATATGCAGAGACTTAGCAATGATAAAAATTAGGACAAGTTTGCTGTGCATCAATTCAGATAGCAGGTCAGGCATACCATTAATAGTGAACTTGCTGTCTGTGTAGAGCACAAGCTTTTTGATATTCATGTCTCTGGCTTGCTCTAATGCCTTACAGGCTGCCTGCATCAAACACAGGAAATGATAAGAAAGCTTATCAACTGAAGAAGGAAGAGCAGCATGACAAACAGTGTGTTTAACATACTTAATTGCAATGCTTCTGGTACTGCACAATGGAAACCTTGTTCCTACCTGCAGTTCAGCTCTTTGGTTTGTCTGCCTCCCTGGTAATCTCTCAGCAACGTTACTGTAGAAAGAACAGCAAAATGACATGACACTTTCACCAAACACAGCATTCATAGGCATTCCAAGTGGACTGGTAGGTCGGTACTTTATTAGACAGATTTTAGTAATCCTGAGGGAAACTACAGGATTACACTAGCAACAAAAAGGACTGCCAAAGAAAATTTTTTTTAAATGTACAAAAATTTCTGAATTTACAAGATGTACAAGCAACAGTGCAGATTTGCAAGGGCATTGATGTCTACCCCTCAAAGTCTGAAGGGGGATGGATTATAGTGGGAGACTGATCATTTAGTTGTGTTTAAATACACAAGAGTTGAAGTAAAAAAAAAAAAACTGCACTGAATAACCCTATAATGTGACATTCTTAATGCTGCTAATTGGTATAAAACAATTTCTGAAAATGCTAATAATTAGTATAAAACAAATGATGGGTCAAGTAATAAGAAAAATCAGTCTTTTGGTACTGTTTAACCTTTCAATAAACTGCATGTATCCTCTGCACTGAATAGATTTTTAAATGTAATTCACTTTGGGGAAAATCTTACCTTAAAAAAATATTGTCACCATGTCATAGAGTAACTTGTGATGTAGCTTTTATAGTCATTGCATACTTCAGATATCAGGTTCCTATTACAGCCACTTTGACCAATTCTGCCTCAGTATGTTTCTCCAGAATGGAGCACTTCACTACTCTGAATGATGTTGACATCTCATGCAGAACTTTTGAAAAGTCTGTGCAATTTCACTTTAAACAAAGTTGCTTAACAGACAGTTTGCTTGAAACCAAGTAAATATTAATCTATAACAATGATAAATGATAAATATGTATATCATACCTATGTATGTATAAAATATATGTGTGATACAGAAGCTGACTACGGATCTGAAACTTAAGATAATTGATTCTTACTCTTTTTAACAAAGCAAGAGATCGCTATAAACCACATCTAAACACTTCCTTCCTAAACCAAGAAAAATCTCAGAAAACTCTGCTGGCAGACTTGCCAGATAGGCAAAGCGAAACCCCCATTTTACTGCCAAGGACCTATACAGGAAGATTCGGCTGGCATGAGAATAGTGATGCACTGGCCCACTGTGCAGTATTCTTTCACAAATGTTATCTATATAGGAGGGTTGCTGGAAAATCTATGAAAATCATATATATGAAATGTGTCATATTTAAACTTTTTTCCATGCAGAAGTGATGTTAATTACTAGAAAAAATAAAATGTATAATTTGACCTGGGGTGCCCAAACATTCACGTACAACTAGAAATGCACAATATATCGTCTGTTTATTGTTATCACAATATTGTTTTTTTGCAGAAGGCTGCAATATGCAAATTAGCCCCTAGCCAATCACTGTGTTTCAGCTCCAGGTGACCTTGATTGGCTCAGGTGGTTTTAAAGGATCCATACTCCACATTTTCCTTCTACTTCATTCTTTCCATCACATTTGTGTGCCAAAAATATAATTCATGATCCATCAAAATTCATTCTTACGTGACCATTTTCCAACCTTTGTTCATCTCTTAGGATTTAACAAGTTGTTTTTGCTACTGTGCCTTTAAGACTATTATATTTCTGATTGACTACCCTGTATTGCAGCTCAGTCAAAAGTAGCATGGGGCTGAAACACTCCTTAGAACTTTGGCATGAAGCGCTGTAGGCTGAATAAGGAGATGTATGTAAATGTGTTGTTTTTGTGACATGACAAAAACGATTATTTAAAAACTGTCTTTGCAGCTTAGTTTCCATATATAGACTGTACAGATCAGGAAATAAACATACATTTTACTACTTCAGCAATATTTACATGCTTACATACAAGCCTTTTAATTCCAGTAATGTAATTTTATGGGCATTTTAATATATTGAAAGGCATCACAATTGCAATGTGTAGCACAATAATGCAATAATAATCTTCTATATCACACAGCCCCACACACAATTGTTTAAGGACTACACAACTTACACTCAGCTTATGGTTACTGACCAGAAATGTTTCTTTTCTTTCATTATTAAGTGTTATTGAACTGTGTTACTCACAGAGGGTGATCTGGTCCCCAGTACACTCCAATCCCTGCACGAGCTCCATTCTTGCCATTTCTCGAACAACAGCCATCTGTATACACCACCACGGCATCACCTGCAACCAAAAAAACCACAATAGTCACAGACTGGGCTGAAATACTATTAGGTAGCTAGATTTATGCTGAATCCCTCACAGCCAAATGAGGGTTTGAAACCATTACCCATGTAGGTGAACCCATCAGTACTGACTGCAGCAGCCGAGGTCCTTGGTTGATATGGTCCTTCAGACTGTTTCAATCGTTTTGCTCCTGTTTCTTCATCCTTGTTATCCTCGTTGGGCCTTTTAGCTCCAACCGAAACACTTTCAGTAAAGTCATCTAGAGAAACAGAAATCAACAGAAATCAGGATTATCATCTCTGTTAATTACAATTTGGAAGATAAAAACTAAAGAAGGGCAAAGATGTCTTGCACATACCTTTTGTTGCTGGAGGCATTCCAGTCATTTCATTCCTCACAAAAGCCCAAGCATCCTCCTCAGAAGCAAATTTTTTATACTGTGCTCGAGGAAATTTGTCTACTTGATACTTACATTCATCCCTGCAGGACAGAGAGCAGAAACACAAGCCCATGATGATGAAAGAACAGAAATGAAATGTGTTTAATAAGTGTGGACAGATTAGTCCAGAAGTCTTGTTCCCAACCTTTATTTTTTTTTTAGAATCATTCCTCATATGATAACACTGATAGCTAATGTTTCCTTTAGCACTGTAATCTCAATATCTATTTTAGTTAATAAAATATGTTGGATGCTGAAAAGGTGAACAACATTTTTGTAGAAAATAAATGTGAAGGATAGGAACTTTTTTCCCCTTTGCTTCTCATACAGGCACAATGAAACAAAGTAAACACAATAAAACTGCAGATCATATAGTATTATTCCGCAGGACAAAACAAGTGGTCTTCAGGACACCAAAACTGTCCACATTCTTGCCATGAACCTATGAACATGTGGTTCAGAATGAGGCCTGTGTGGAGGATCTTGAGGACCACCTGCACTAAACATTTATGCATTTAACTGTAGTGTTTTATGCCTGTAGTTGTGAAACGAGCCAAAACTAACCATGGTGAAACGGCGTTCAGTCACTATGCAG
>JBBPCZ010000163.1:5511608-5531684 GCA_037974445.1 Brycinus macrolepidotus | reverse complement strand
ATTTAGGCCCATTGCTCTTATAATGGAGTTAGTATAACTGTATGTGTGTTTGTGTGTGTGTGTGTGTGTGTGTGTGTTACTATGTATATACATATATACATATATTCTCACACACAAACTTTCAGCAAAATTTGCTGAATAAATTCAGAATAAATTTATCTGAATAATGTTTGTTTTTTCTCTCTTTTTCTCCTATAATAAACTGAAAGTGCTGCTCCTATAGGCTGAGCTCCTTCTCCTTCCCATGATGCTCGCGCGACGCGCTTTTACCGGCCTCTCGCGAGATCTCGGCCTCTTCCCAGGCCGCCGTTGACTGAGGTGGGTCAGTTCAGTGTGATCCGTGGAGTGGATAATGTGTTTAAATGCTTACATTTCGGGACTTTTGCAGTTTTATTGAGTTATCTTGTAAGACTATATGGGGATGCGTTAGATGAAGGTGCTTGTGAGACTGGATGGCAGGTGTAGGGGGTATATTTTGGTTGTTGTGGAGTGGCTAGCCGTCGTGGGTTCCTCTCCGTGGGCTGGAGGGCTCAGGCCTGTCAGGCTCGAACACACTGAGAGGAAGTTTTACACAGTAAACCGTACAGAGGATGTTTTTTTGTTGATAACTAATTAGGAGTTAGTG
This sequence comes from Brycinus macrolepidotus, assembly GCA_037974445.1. Taxonomy (NCBI): domain Eukaryota; kingdom Metazoa; phylum Chordata; class Actinopteri; order Characiformes; family Alestidae; genus Brycinus; species Brycinus macrolepidotus. The sequence continues at coordinate 5,531,059 of JBBPCZ010000163.1, read as the reverse complement.
TCAGTAGTGTTAACCAACCATAGTTAAGTCTACCACGAGCAGTCAAGCCGTTAGCAGACGATGCTAATAGTGCCATGCAGCGAACCTTCCCTGCTGAGATGTTTCAAGTGTAAAGTGTCCATTTGTCCACCACAGCACAGTGTGAACAATGTGAAATTCGTTCTTTGCATTTAATCCGTCCCCTAAGTGAAGCGAGCAGTGTGTGGGGACGGTACCTTGCTCAAGGATATCTCAGTGGGGCCACTGGCAGTCCTGGGATTTGAACCCACGACTTTCTGATCGCATGGACAACTCCCTAATCACCAGGCCACCGGCTGCCCCTTCTTTAGTTCGTGTGTCTAAGTGTAAACGTGTCTTTAAATATTTAGTCAAGTGTTTACTCTATTGCAAAAATGTGTTTTGTGTTTCAGACATAGGCCATGTTCAGTACCAGCGCGAAAATCGTGAAGCCCAATGGAGAAAAGCCAGATGAGTTCGAATCTGGCATTTCCCAGGTAAGAATGAAATACCTTGATTTTGCTGTGGGACATTCTGCTGAGAGCTTTTTGTTTTCACTACAGCATTGGTTCTTCAGATTGGTCGTGGAGCCTAGCACATTTTGGTCCTTTCTTGTCTCCAACACTTTGGATTGAACTAATAAGTGTCTTGGTTTTAAAGATAATTCTAACTGGTAGAGTGTGTTCAGTTTGATGCTTGCTTTACCATTTAAGAGTGGTCTTTATAGGGCTGAGATTGAATCTGGCATTTCCCAGGTAAGGCTGAGAAGTATGTTAATTTTGCAGTGGGACATTCTACTGTCTTATTTTTGCTTTCAGTGTAGCACTGCTACTTAAATATGCTAGGCTCCATGACTAGAAGCTAGTGTATTTTGGTGCTTTCTTGTTTCTTGTAACGCATTGAATTCAACTAATCAGAAGTGTCGTTTTTTAAAGATAATCCTAACTTGTAGAGTAATCAGTTTGATGTTTGCTGTACCATTTAAGAGTGGATCTTGCATTTCCCAGGCAAGACCGAAAAGTATGTTAATTTTGCAGTGGGACAGTCTGATGACGTCTTATTTTTGCTTTCATTGCAGCACTGGTTCTTAAATATGCTAGGCTCCTTGACCAGAACCTAGCATGTCTTGAGCTTTCTTGTCTCTATACAAATTGGATTCAACTAAACTTTTCCAGAAGCGTCTTGGTTTCAAAGATAACTGGTAGAGAAGAGTCTGATGCTTGCTCCGCCATTTAAGAATTATCTTAAAGTGCTGAGATGCATTTGGGAAGCCCAGCCTAAGTAATTAGCAAGCCTTTTCCTGGTCTAATGTATGTTCAGGTGAAAAAATAATGCTGGCCAGTTGTACTCCAGGACCACGAGTGGAAATTGCTACATTACAGAAATACTGTTGTCAGGTGTGATTAATCTTCAACGTTCTTTTTATTTTTATTACAGGCTCTTCTTGAGCTGGAGATGAACTCTGACTTGAAGGCTCAGCTGAGGGAGCTCAACATCACAGCTGCTAAGGTAAGGAGTGTCTTATCACTGTACACTTCATAAACTCATCATCAGAGTTTAAAGATTGAGATTTCTGCTTTTAATGTGTTGTGAATGACCAACGTGGACACCCTGTGAGATGGCTCTCATATGGCTCTGTCCGTGTGGTGTATGGGAGCGTAGCACATTAGTGCCATGACGTACAGTCCCGTTCCACGACGTTGGACAGCATGCATGTCCCCGGCTAGTAGCTGTTGAGGACGGCGTCCTGTATATTCCTAGATCTTCCCAGAGCCTCTCAGGCTATTACTGGGGAGGTAAACCATGCAGTGCACAGTCTAAGCAGTGTTTTTGAGAAGAGTTCATGTTAAAAGAACAGGCTGGATGTTTCAGATTGAGCAGTGGGGTTTAAACTTTTTTTTTTCTGTCTTTTTATGCTTTCAGGAGATCGAGGTTGGTGGTAACAGGAAAGCCATCATTATCTTTGTGCCTGTGCCCCAGCTAAAGTCCTTCCAGAAGATACAGGTGCGGCTCGTGCGTGAATTGGAAAAGAAATTTAGCGGCAAGCATGTGGTCTTCATCGCACAGGTAAATGCATCACAGCAACAGTGTAGTTTTGGTTTCACCCCCTACAGATGTAATGATGCACTGTTGTGTAAAGCTAAGCAGAGCTGATCGAATAAAGCTTGGACACAGGATATGTAGCTAAAACGTCTCTGGCGATAGAGCCCTTTTTGTTTGTGTCTTCTGTTCAAATGTGCATGGCTTAATGCAGTGATTTTCTGCCCTTTCACTGGAGTACCATTGGTTGGCACACTAGTTTTCCCTGCTTCCAGAACATCTAATGCAGCTACAGAACTAATTTACAAGCTCAGAGTTGAAACAGGTGTAATAGAGTTGGAAGAACAATTCAAAATAGGAAGCAGTGGTGCTGCAGCACCAGCATTGAGAGCCACTGGCCTAATGCATGTTTGTTCTATATTTCTGTTCTTAATAAATGCCATAAGATGTACATGCTAAGTGATGTCAGTGTAATGCAAATTAGACTGATTAAACATACTTCTAGTGTCCTTGACTTCTGGGGATAATGTACCATAATTTTACCAATGAGCATGTAACACTGGGTTTTGTAGAGACATTAAGCAATATTTAATTGTGTGGTTTTAAGGTTGTTCTTTTACATAAATGCTTTAATTAAATGCTCAGTTTTGGAGAAAGCTTTAAAACTTAGTTTTGCTACTTTAAAGAGGAGTAGACCATCTCACTTTTTAATGAAGTTGCGTACACAATGACTTGATAAGGGCAGTTAATTGTACAGCTCCATGTCAGTTGTTTGAGTCCTTCGAAATGGGGTGGTGTTGCTTTCTGAATCGCTATGTGCGACCTCTGTATATAATGAAGAATTTACAGTGAGTATGACTGCACAACCAACGTGGACACCCTGTGAGATGGCTCTCATATGGCTCTGTCCGTGTGGCGTATGGGAGCGTAGCACATTAGTGCCATGACGTACAGTCCCGTTCCACGACGTTGGATAGCATGCATGTCCCCGGCTAGTAGCTGTTGAGGACGGCGTCCTGTATATTCCTAGATCTTCCCAGAGCCTTTCAGGCTATTACTGGGGAGGTAAACCATGCAGTGCACATTATCTAAAGGTTTTGTTTGATAACTTGGTTGTGAACTGCAAGATTATAATTGTAATTTTAATCGTTGCAGAGGAGAATCCTACCCAAGCCCACAAGGAAAAGCCGTACGAAGAATAAGCAGAAGCGTCCCAGGAGGTAAGCCTGGTTATTTCAGTTAATGCAGTTTAAGATGCTCAAAATTTTGTGCTTGGAAAAAGGAATGTTTTGTAGCCTTTCATGAAAATCAAAACCCAACGTGGGCACCCTGTGAGATGGCTCTCATATGGCTCTGTCCGTGTGGCGTATGGGAGCGTAGCACATTAGTGCCATGACGTACAGTCCCGTTCCACGACGTTGGATAGCATGCATGTCCCCGGCTAGTAGCTGTTGAGGACGGCGTCCTGTATATTCCTAGATCTTCCCAGAGCCTTTCAGGCTATTACTGGGGAGGTAAACCATGCAGTGCACAACTGTCATTTGTCAAATTGTTTTATAAGGTTATGTAGTAGATTTTGTTTAGTCACATCAATGGTCATGAGTTTATATTGTGGTTTTGTTCTGTAGCCGAACTCTTACTGCTGTGCACGATGCCATCCTTGAAGACCTGGTCTTCCCCAGTGAGATTGTTGGCAAGAGGATTCGCGTGAAACTGGACAGCAGTCGGCTCATCAAGGTCCACCTCGACAAGGCACAGCAGAACAATGTTGAACACAAGGTGAGTGTCCCTTTCTTCTTGAACCAAGCAGCCGATCAACGTGGACACCCTGTGAGATGGCTCTCATATGGCTCTGTCCGTGTGGCGTATGGGAGCGTAGCACATTAGTGCCATGACGTACAGTCCCGTTCCACGACGTTGGATAGCATGCATGTCCCCGGCTAGTAGCTGTTGAGGACGGCGTCCTGTATATTCCTAGATCTTCCCAGAGCCTTTCAGGCTATTACTGGGGAGGTAAACCATGCAGTGCACAATCTTCCTTGTTCAAGCTAGTCACTTAACTGGTTAGTGGTCTCTTAATGTCTTCATTGCTTAAAGCAAGGAAAGGCTTGGGTAACCATTTTAATAACTCGTTACATGTTGGTGTCTTATGCGTGTGTACCTGGAAAGTGATGTTTTATGCTTATAGTTCTGAGTTTAAGTACTGTTGATTGCCATCCATGTAATCCTCCAAATTTGTTTTTCAGGTCGAGACCTTCTCTGGTGTGTACAAGAAGCTCACGGGCAAGGACGTTATTTTTGAGTTTCCAGAATTCCAACTGTAAACAGCAGATGGCAAAATAAATTTGTATACCATCATGGTCCTCCATTGGGTTTTTTTTTTTTTTTAAACATCTGGTCAGTATTTTACAGGTGTTGAATAATTGGTTATATGTCTCCCCTTTATATTGTCACCCTTAAATAATTTATCATTATTTTTAATAACTGTAGTCTCTCATAGTAGTGTATCAAGTCAGCTGCTCACAAGTTATATGTTGCTAAAGAAGCCTTTCATTTAGATACAGCTTTCGTTAGCTACTTTGCCAGAAAGGTTGTAATAAATTAGACTTTGCCATTAGTATTTAGATTGGCCATGGCAGAAGTTGCTGTTCTCATTTCTCATTCACTGCAAGAGTTCGCTGCTTAAACAGTCTTGATTCTCTGAGGCTCAGGCATTGTTTTCTTTGCTTTGGTGCAGTGTTGGCTGAGGTGAGGTGACATAGGGGCCTGTACTAAACCAGTTCTTATTTCTGTATTTACATCATAGTAACAATCACTGTTTTATGAATTTGGTGGCTTAGCAAAAGTTTCTGAATAATGTTGACTTGATAACCAACACACAAATTGAAGTATTTGAATTACTCAGGCAAGCCTACAGGATGGACTTGCACCATATGATTGCAGTTCACTTCTTTTACAGATTTTAGTGACTGCCTTACAGGCATGTTTATCAGTGTCTCAATGCTCATGACATTTTGAGGAAGTTTCATATTTTTGGTGCTAGAAAACTCAAGCTAGCTTCTGACTTGGTTCAAAGGCAGGGCTGAGTGAAACATTTCTGTGGTTAGGTCCAACTTAGCTTGCTGGAAGTGAAATTCATACAAAGAACTAAACATGGACCTTTCTATGTAACATTACATGTGAGGTGTTAATTAACTGGTTTCTCATAGCATGGCATGGTTAATTCAAGGTCCACTGAAACCAGTTATGAAGATGGACCAATTTTTCAGCTCATAAGCTCTTAATGTGTCTAGTCTTATGAAGTGGTGCATTATGTACATTTTTGTTGTTTTTAACCTGGTCTCCAGGTTACACTTTGGAACTGGGTGAAGAGTCTTCAATGTCAGTGATGCCTTAAAAAAATGATGCCGCTCAAAGTAACAGGGCAATGACTTAGAAATGATTCCATCTGGATGTTAAACAGCACAATAATTGGTACTCTTGTTAATAGGAAGTCAATGTAGTTAGCCGATTTTCAGAAAATGAGAAATGGAATTACATCATGATCATTGGCACTCTTGTATTTAGTACTTTGTGCAATGTCTGACAACACAGCAGAAGTGAGTCTCATTTGATGAGGTGGGAGAAAAAGGAGCAATCAGATCACTCCTTTCCAGATCTTCCTGGGTCCTAGGTCCTTTCTCTGGGACCCTCCACTGCAGTTCACCTCACTGGTTTTCAGTGGTGTTTATGTTGGGGGACATCAAAAGCTTGGTTCTAAAGATCCAACCATGACAGTTTGTTTTTGGCAGTGGCAGATTTCCATAAAAATCTAGTACTTCCTGCAGTCTGCTGTTATGTTTCCTAACAAGGTTTTCATGGTCTTCAAAGAAAAACAGCCCTGAAACATCATAAGTCATCCACCATTCTAAACAGTTGGCATGAGATTCTTTTCTGCATAGCATCCCCTTTTACACCAAAATAAGTTCAATTTTTGTCCCATCTGAACATAGAGCCTGATTCTATTCAAAGTTCCAATAAGGTCAAGCAGATTCTTGGCATTTACAGTGCTTTGTAAAAGTATTCACCCCCTCAGCATTTTTCATGTTTTATTGCCTCACAACCTGGAATTAAAATGGATTGTTTGAGAGTTTGCACCATTTCATTTACAGAACATGCCTACAACTTAGATTTTTTTTTTTTTATTGTGAAGCAAACAACAAATAGGACAAAATAACAAAACTTCAGCATGCAAAATAACAGAACCCCCCCAGAGCACCTTCCTCCATACATTTGGGGAGTCACCCACATGCCTTTTGGCAAACTCAAAACATGCCTTCTTATTTTTAACACTAAGTAGTGGCTGTTTTCTGGCCACTCTTCCAGAAAGCCCAGCTCTATGGAATGTACGGCTTATTGTGGTCCTATGGACAGATACTCCAGTCTCTGCTGTGGAACTCTGCAACTCCTTCAGGGTTACCTTTGGTCTCTGTGCTGCCTCTCTGATTAATGCCCTCCTTGCCCAGTCTGTGAGTTTTGGTGGGTGGCCCTCTCTTGGCAGGTTTGTTGTGGTACCATGTTCTTTCCATTTGAAGATGATGGATTTGATTGTGCTCCAGGGATCATCAAAGATTTGGATTTTTTTTATAACCCAACCCTGACTTGTACTTCTTAACAACTTTGTCCCTGACTTGTTTGGAGAGCTCCTTAGTCTTCATGGTGTGATACCTCTTGCTTAGTGGTGTTGCAGCATCTGGGGCCGTTCAGAAAAGGTGTGTTTATACTGACAGATCATGTGACACGTAGACTGCACACAGGTGGGCTTCATTTCACTAATTATGTGACTTTTGAAGGTAATTGGTTGCACCAGTACTTTTTAGGGGCTTCATAGCAAAGGGGGTGAATACATATGCACATGCCAATTTTCAGTTTTTTATTTTTTTTAAATTCTTTTTTATATATTTTTTTCTCATTTCACTTCACCAACTTAGACTATTTTGTGCAGATCCATCACATAAAATAAGATTAAAAAACATTTAAATTACAGGTTGGAATGTAACAAAATAGGTAAAAAGCCAAGGGGGGGTGAATACTTTTGCAAGGCACTGTATGTTTGTAGTTAAATGCAAAAAGGCTTTCTGCTGCACTTTCTGAATAATTTGTTGGCACAGAAGTGACTATTTGTATCTAACTAGCTTTGGAGACCTGGTGACCCCATAATACTACCATTTCCAATCCGCAAATCTCCAACAGTGATCCTTGGATACGGTATCTAAGAAAGTAGTGTCTAACTATTGTCTTCACTGCGCATGGGGACAAAATAAATGTCCTTTTGCAAGCAGGTTCACTACAGCTCCGGTTTTCATTTTTTAAACTATTTAATGGTGGATGTGAGCATTTTGAAGCATTTAGCTATTTGTTTTCATGGCTGTTCCCTAAATGATGAAATAACATTTATCTCATTGCGTTTATCTATCTTCCTCGTGTCAATAATTGACTGAAAGCACTGTCCTGCAATACCCATTTTGGACCATGAGGGTGCCCTAAATGCACCTATAATGTGGCCTTCATTGAGAACCGCAATGCTTGGGACTCAGGAGTTGCCACTATTCTTTGAGGTGCAACTGGGGTCCAATCAGAGTGGATGGTACGGGTTTATAACTGTCTGACTAACATGAGGGAGAAGATTTTCATATGTGAGTTAAAATGCAGTTCTATATAAATTTAGCGTTTTGTTGAGCTTCATTATGTGCATGAATTATATACCAATGTTGATAAGCAACTTAGTCATAACATCAAAAAAAAATATATATATATATATATTACTGACAACATTTTTAATTTCACCCATCTTTACCAAGAGTGCCAATAATTATAGAGCTTAGTGCATGAGCATGATGCAGCAAATCAGTGCAAATACTGAAATAGGCATTTATCAAGTATTTAAAGGATACACAGTAATATATAGTACTGGTAACACAGTAACCATGTTGTGGTTGAGGGTTACCAGGCATCATTTCATATTATAATCTTTACTCATCTGCTTTTCCAGTGTTGATATCTGAGCTGCCAACCATGACAATGAGTCAGAATAAAATCATAACACAAAGTTTCCTTGCTACCTGAGCATATGACGCAACTATTAAAAAGCCCTTACTGAGCTAAACCAGGTGTGTTAGAACAGGGAAACACTATAACATGCAGTGCAGCAGTTCTTCAGGACCTGGACTAAAAACAATGATGTTAAAAATTAAACAAACTCACCACCCACCCCTGGGGTCCAAAGATCAGTCCCAAAGAAGCATGAGAACATTAAAAATAAAGTTTGCACATTCAAAACAAGAGATCTGCTGACAGGAGGATCCCAGATCAAAAACACATTTTGTTACAAGTGCTCAGTGCATGTGCCCTATTCCATTGGATAACACAGAAGGAACAGACAATAGTAGAAAATTGTTTTTACTTATCAAATGTTACCTAAAAATTATGGTTTGTCTTACGAAAAGCTCGTTTTTTAACAAATGTCTGTGATAAGTGTGCACTCACTGTTGGTAAAGCATTGTGTGCGTTTGTAATATTAGTATGAAGTCAGAATGACCTATAGAATATTAAGGTCTATAGATTTTCATTTGCTCATCATAAAACCATGAACTGTAAATGTGCACATCAGTCAAAGTGTTCACAAATATTTTTCACCAAAAATGTTGGAAATAACAATTACCAATTACAAATTAGGGACCCAAACGGCATTTTCATGTGTTAAATGGTATTAAGTTGATTAATAAAAGGTTTTTAATTACACAACTAATTATTTGTAAACACGTTGCTTGTACACTGCTATATACAAGCTATACTCTGTTATGTTTAAACATGACCATGATGGGAGTGATCGCTCTGATCCTGTGTACTTTGCCCTGTTCGACCTTTTAGTAAACAGCTTGTCCGCCTGACAAACTCAATGACAGCGGCTTGCATTTTTCTGAAGCATTCCTGTCACAAATACTTGAAGGCTTGTAATACTTTTAAAGCTTTTCACACTGAGGATGGCAAACCGATCAGCTGTGAAATTGAACTCCAGTCAACCAGATTTTCTGCAGTTTAATGACCTGGCCTGTGAGACCGTTGGAGGCAAGGTGAAAACTGACCATCTTAACAACAATGCATTCAGCAAAACTAGATCTGTTATTTTTGATAATCTTATCAGTTTCATTATGCATGTGAATTCTATGAGGTTGCATGGGATTTATGTACTGTTCTATCCATTGCCGTAGGTTATTTTTGCCACTGACGAGTGGTTTGCCCCTGCTCAAAATCTCTTGAAGGTGCAGCATTAAACAAGCAGTGTTTAGATAAGGTGTTCAAATATACATAAAATAGATACTCCATTCCTTGTGAATACTTCATTAAATTTTCACTCACTGTGTTTGAAGAGGGGGCCTCCAGAGTTCCTAGCCTCAGCTTTTACTGAGTTCGGCAAATGGATGGACGGTTGGGAAACGAGGAGAAAGAGAATTCCAGGTATTATCCCATTTCTAAGAAAAAAAAATCATGATGGGCTGACTTAAAGTTTCAGACAGTGCCTTTTTATTTCCAATTTTACCATCGATCCACTTTAAGGCTTGAATGAGTGCAGACTAATTTCAGTAAGAACACTTTCATCTATCCGCTCCCACTGAAGATCGAAGAAAATAAAGCAAAGGAAAAAAGCACTTCACAGTATTGCAGCTGGATGTATACTACATGTCCATAAGTATCCAGATGCATCTTTTAATTACTGAATTCAGCTACTTTAAAGTGCACTTACAGCTTGTACAACATTCACAGAAAAGCACTGGCAATAGAATAGGATGTTCTGGAGCAGCTGCACATGAACCGATGCACATGAAGCATCAGTTAAAGGGGTATGAAGTCCCCCAGCATCGGGCTGTGAAGCAGTAGAACTGAATTCTCTGGAGTGATGGAGCTCCATACAGTACCATTGGAATAAGATGAAGTGGTGTTTATGATCCAGAACTAATGTTCTTGTGGGTGAACACAATCAAATCCTCACAGTAATGTTTCAACATCTAGAGTAAAGCCTGTCCTGAGTAGAGGTTGTTATTGCAGCAAAGTGGGACAAACTCCCTAATAAATAATAGTGATAAATCAGATTACAAAAGATGTAATCAATCAGCCTAAACATGTTTAGAGTCCAAGTTTTGCTTCTTTAGTTTATAAATGGAGCTATGAGGTTAATGTTAGTAATAATCAGTAAAAGTAAATAGTGACCCAAATCTTTTCCATACATACCCTCTAAAACCTGCTCAATCTGCAACCTGCTTTTCATTAAGGTTGCACAAACTTCTTGATATGGTTTCACATACAGACTTAAGACATATGAGTCTTGTGTAGCTGAACACTTCTGGCAGCTATTTTACACAACAGGCTCTATATTTATGAACCACCTCAGGAGTAGGAGACCATCATAAATATTTAGGAATCTCCAAGATCAGTCATCCTTATCAGTCCTGGCATTGTCTAGAGAGGTTGACTTAACCTAGCAGCAATGTTTTGTTCATCTTTATAGCCCGGAGCAAACCATTCTGCATTCTAAACCACATAAGTATTTTTACTGAAACATTTTGGTGTGTATTGACTTCGTGTTTGTTAACAACGTTAGCCTCTTAGAAAATTTTTCCAAACATGTCCTGGCTGATTAGTTACATCTGATATAAGTGGAAAATTTTGTAAATAAACCTTTAATACCCTTGGTTTGAGAAGAAACACTGGATGGGCAAGTGTCTACCAACATTTGGACATCTAGTGTATCTTTCTGACCTTGTTATCAGGGCTTCACCTTGTCAACCTCAAGGCTTCTGTCTCTGCCATTCTACTTAAACATCATGTAGTGATCTCATGAAAGATGCATAGAGCAGTTTCTCTTCTCCTGTCTATGAAAGGTCATGATTGGTGCATTGTGCAGCTGGGAGTTCCTGGTATCATACATGGATTTGATGTGGACTCATCATACTTCACAGGAAACTACACACCTTCTATTTCTATTCAGGCTGCTTGTCTTGGTATGTATGGAAAACTTGAACAGCTGTGCACTAGCACTAGACTACTTTGCAGTGAAAGACCTCTCTCAAAGACACTAATTAAAACAGAAGTTGAAATAACCCTCTAAAAACAACAACTCAGGTATCATTTACTTTAATGCAAGTAATTGTTCTGTTTTGACCCATTAACAACACACATGGTTTTTGTAAACACCCAAACTGAAGAATTGTCTGCTCTTGGTTTACTTAGCTTACATGAAAAAGCATACATTAAGCAGATTGTAATGCAGTCAATAACACAATATAAAAAAGAAATGTAAAAAAAAAACAATAGTGATTAGAAATTAGAAATTAAAACAAAAGTGATTAGAAATGTTTCAGGTTTAGAAAGGTTTTGAGGATGCATTAATGGAACTTATTCGTGTGACTTAACTTCTTGTGTTTGTTAGCACCATCAGCCTCGGAGCAGAAGTTCTAAACTAAAAACTTATTTACCCCAGGGGTAAATAAGATGCACCCAACCGGTCATCCCCATGATGAAAAAGAAAAGAATATTCATCAGACCAGGCCACTTTCTTCAGTTGCTCCATGTTTGGGTTGTGATGCTCAGGTGCCCATTGTAGGTGCTGTCGGTGGTAGGCATGGGTACTCTAACTGGTCTGCAGCTATGCAGAACCTTGTGCAGCAAGCTGTCATGCACTATGATCTAACAACTTTCTATCATAGCCAGCATGAACATTTTAAGCAATTTGTGCTCTTCTGTGGGATCAGCCCAGATGGGCTAGCCTTTGCTTTGATCAGTGAACCTTGGGCACCCATGACCCTGTCGCTGGTTCACCGGTTGTCCTTCCTCTGACAACTTCTGATAGATACTAACTACCACGCCCCGGGAACAAACCACAATACCTGCCGTTTGGGAGATGCCCTGCCTCACTCATCTAGTCATCACAATTTGGTCCTTGTCAAAGTACCTCAGATCTTCACACTTGCTCATTTTTCCTGCTTCCAACACATCAAATTCAAGAACTGACTTGTTGCCTAATATATCCCACTCCTTTGACAAGTGCCACTGTAATGAGATAATCTATGTTATTCACTTCACCTGTCAGTGGTTTTAATGTTGTGGCTGATCTGTTTAGATTTTTTGCATAACTATTCCTTTAACATACTCAAATGGCTCAAACAAAGTGCATAAAAGTACAGATTTTAAATGACATTTTACAATAATATTTATAGATATACATTTTTGAGAACTCATAGCTAGCTGCTGCTGGCATTGTTGTATGGAAAGTAAATTGTATCATTGCTGCTTGTTGCAAACTCTATAGCTGTCTATCTATAACTACAGACTTTGGTTAAATTCTCAAGAGACAAGTATATAGAGTATACTTGTATTAGAGTATAAGCTCTAATATGCCTTGTGTTTCAGATGTGCTGCCTTTTCCGATTTTAGCTCATGAGGGAGACCGAACAGGAATGGCTGCTTCAGAGAGCCAGTTTGAATATGTATCACAGGTAATTCTGTACCTGTAGTTTGGCCATATTATCTTACAAAATGGTGTCAGAGCACATGAATGGACTTGGATTTGTGATTGCCAGCTTCGGTCAGAGAACTGGGAGGAGCTTGTACCAGTGACAGACCTGAGACCTGGATATGCTGATTCATGCCACAACTACTTCATTGTGACCCTCCCCCAAAGAGTCACCCACATTCGCCTGAACATGTATCCCGGTAACACACTTTCAATGTCATGATCCCAATAATTAAAGACAAAAATTACTTTGACAGGTCATTATATTAAAGATAATTAATGCTGTAATTATTAAAATGAATTAATGATACTTAATTATACTTAATGTCCATTAAGTAACATGTAGATTGTTTTCTTGATTGTTATGAGAGTAGATTAATCTGAAAAACCGGGGTTGCCTTTTTTAAAGTGTCCTCCATTATCAATTACACTCACAAAGGTAGGTCAATGTGAAATCAGGACGTTACACTGAGGAAATTTGTTCATGTACCTTTGTTCATTTGGTTTGATTGCTTTTAGTTCAGTTAATAGCAGTCAAAAAATAAGAAACTGATTGAATGTATTGTTTTAGCAACAAATCAAAGCATTAATCAAATAATAAACATTGAGTAAATTTCACCTATAAAATGAATCATTCTGGTCCTAAAATCTGATTGGCCATGTGTAAAGACCTCGTCAAATACTTGATATATGCACACATATGAGCACCTCAACAACTGAATTCTTGTATTAATATCCCAAGCCACAACCGAAAGCCACTGTGCTGTGAAAGAAATGCATTTGTGAATGGATTGTTATGTTGCTTGCATAGACCACTGAGTGAACTGACAGCTGAAGTAAGTAATGCTGTTTATTACTTCTATAGTGCAGCTTTAAACCTGTTCTTTTATTTACTGTTGACAGATGGAGGTATTGCAAGACTGCGAGTGTATGGTGTTGGTCAGAGAGACTGGTCCACTGCATCCAGTCAGGAGGAAGTGGATCTTGTTGCCCTGGTCAATGGCGGAGTGTGCGTGGGCTACAGTGACGCACATTTTGGTCACCCACGCAACATGATCGGTACTCAATTTAGCTCATAGAGAGCATATTTACCATAACACACCTCAGATATGTGTTCATTTTCATCTACAGGGTAACATATAGTGCAGAGGGCCCTCAAATGGCAGGACTGCTTTAAAGTTCCAAAGACACTAACAATGGAAAACATTTGGTATTTTTCCAGTTCTTAGCTCCAATCAAAGTCTAGTGTGTGTGAATACTACAGATCACTTCTATATGAATAAGTGCCATGCTATTTATTCAACCTTTGTTTATCAAAATTGTGAGGCAAGTTACAAAATGTAAAAAAAAAAAAATCTACATCTGTATTTTTCCATGTTTTCAGGTTTGGGGAGAGCTGACAATATGGCCGATGGATGGGAGACAGCTCGACGCTTGGATCGTCCCAAAGTGTTAAAAGTAAAATGACTCACCAAATAGTAGTCTAATTACAGGGCAAACTGTGCCTCATACTGATCTCGTGGTCTGATTCTCAGGTGAACGAGAAGGGCATCTTGCAGGTTCCTGGTTTTGAGTGGGCCATCTTCAGACTTGGGCATCTAGGTGTGATCAGCAATATTGAGATAGACACCAATCATTTTAAAGGTATACTAACATAGTGTCATCATCATATGTCTACTGCTTAGCAATTTAATTTTAAAGCAAATACTGTATGTGTTTTGGACTTTTTACTGTTACATTAGTATAATTAGGGATATATCTGTGGAATATTTACTGTTACATCTCATTGTACCCAATTTTTTTAGGTAATTTCCCTGACTCATGTAAAATTGAGGCCTGCTGTTTAACCTCAGAAGAAGAAAGGACTTTTATAAGCCACAAGTGGAGCAATGGCAAAGGCCTCAGATGGAAAAATCTTCTTCCTCCTCAGAAAGTATGTTACCTATACAGAGTGTAATCAAACTGAGTGGTATCTTAACTTTTGCAAAGTCATCATTACAGATTTAACTCGCAGGTTTAATGAGAGCAAGATCAATGTGTCTTTGTATTTTTTCTCTTGTCAGCTGAAGCCTCACCACAGGCACTTCTATTCCCGAGACTCTGTGCTGCAGTGTGGGCCTGTAACTCATGTGCGGCTGCTCATCGCCCCTGATGGAGGGGTCAGCAGGCTCAGGCTGTGGGGTCATCCAGTTTCCAACAACTCCGTTAATCTAGGGAAAACCTCAAAACTGTAACCTTATCATGTGTGTTAAAGAAGGGCCCAGTCATGTCATAGCATAGCATCATGATTACAGGCTGTAATATGCTTATTCTAGACTAATTCTATAAAACTACACTATATGGACAAAAGTAGAGGGATGCCTGACCATTACACCAGCAGGTACTTTAATGACATTGCATTCAACCCCACCGATCTACTCAGTTATACACTATATGGACAAAAGTATCGGGATGCCTGACCATTACACCAACAGGGACTTAAATGATGTTCCATTCAAATACATAGACTTTAATCTATAATCTATAACCTTTAATCTGCATCTGCAACATCTTCCACTCTTCTTGGAAGGCCACAAGATTTTGGAGTGTTTCTGTGGGAATTTGAGCCCATTCATTCTGTAGAGCATTTATGAGATCAGGCACTGATGTTGGACGAAAAGGCCTGGTTCACAATCTCTGTTCCAGTTCATCCCAAAGGTGTTGGATGGGGCTGAGGTCAGGGCTCTGTGCGGGCCAGTCAAGTTCTTCCACACCAAACTCATCCAACCATGTCTTTATGGAGCTTGCTTTGTGCACTGGGGCACAGTCATGCTGGAATAGAAAAGGGCCTTCTCCTAAACTGTGTCCACAAAGTTGGAAGCATGGCGTTGTCCAAAATGTCCTGGTATGCCCTTCCCTGGAAGTAAGGGACCTCCTGAATTCAATACTTTTGTGTGTCCAAATACTTTTGTCCATATAGTGTATGAACCAAGTTGAACAATTACAACCTGGTTCATATGTTTTGACCAAAAGGAGAAGAGTCTGCATGGTTACTGAACAATATGACTAATAAAAGCATACAGTTAAAGTTATGTGTTGCTAATATTGTGGTATTTGTTATGCTAGCTCTGCACTTGGTTTCCATGACAACGTAATATTCCAACAGGCCACACAATGGCTAAAAGTTTCAAACTCAATCCAAAATGTCGACAGTAGCGTTCATGCCAGTTGAGGCTTGGTAACTGACAGATAAATTTGGTAATTCGTGACCTACACTTGCAGCTAGGATTTAAAGCCCTGCGTTTCCCTCCAGTTAAAGCATTATGCCTCCTCCCCGAGCACTCCCCTTTAAGACCGTGGTTGTGTACCGTAACGGTGACCCGCACTTCCCCGGTAAGAGGCGTGAGGTGAACCCGCGACAGGCTCCCACTTTTGACGGGTTCCTTTCAGCAGTTAACCGCGGTGCGGGTGCTCGGTTTGGGGCCGTGAGGACCCTGCACACGCACGTCTTAGGACACCTGGAGCAACCATGTAAAGACAACAATGTCTTTAAGGACCTTGCTTTGTGCACTGGGGCAGTTATGCTGGAACAGAAAAAGGTCTTCCCCAAACTGTGTCCACAAAGTTGGAAGCATGGCATTGTCCAAAATGTCTTGGTATGCTGAAACATTAAGGCTGTCCTTCACTGGAAGTAAGGGGCATAGCCCAAACCCTGAAAAACAGGTGTCCCAATACTTTTGTCCATATAGTGTATGTGTTACTAAAGAATACATAATTTAAAATGTGTATTATGATGGCATCTAACTTCCCTTCACCTCCAAACTGGCTAGTATACAAGAGTTTATAGTGTATGCTATTGAAAAGATTTAAAAGGCAGGCTGTTAACATCATAATTCTCACTGGTAAGGGAGTAAGTGAAATCATGGGTATGGAGAACCGGTACTAAATTGGAAGCTATTCTTGACTGGTCAGTACCGAAATATGGATAAGCTTCTGGAGGTGCGATCTGTATTATGAAACTTTAATGTATTCTAACATCTTTTCGTGTGGTGTCTTTGTTTTTTGAAACAAATTATGGAAAGTAGTATCAATATCGATAAGTTTCGTTGTCAGTAAGCAGTATCAATAGCAATATCGGTATCTGTCGCCATCTACAGATTCTCAGATGGTAAGAATATCAATAAGTATTGTTAACAATAAGCAGTATCAATAGCAATATCGGTATCTGTAACCTACAGATAATCTACAGGTTCTCAGATTCTATTGGTTTTGTCTGTGCACTTTCATTAGGAGGTGATGGTGGTAAGTGCTATCAACCCGCTGTAGTCTTAAATCACACTTAATGACCTCAAACAACACCATCTTTCCATTGAAGTTACCATTTGTCCTTTCCTATACTGTTTCTGACATTAAGACCACAGCTAAGCAGGTGAAGTTATGCTTGCAATAGATGGACTCACTTATTCCCATTAAAATATACTTTAAATTTCTTTTTAAGTGTTTTAATTTTTTTTTATGTTCAGTCAGTATTAGTAGAGTTAGTGATTTCATCTTGTTTGAGAAATATTACTTGACCAAAGATATTTTTTTTTCATAACTGATTAAATAAAAGTGTTTTTTGGTATTGAACTCAGACTTTTGGACCCCATTTTAGATCATAAACTTTCAGGTTCCCCCAGAATCCCGTCTGCATAGTTTAGTATCTGATGTTTACAGTTACTTGCAAATCACGTCAAAGAAGCCAGAGCGAAAAAGGATTAAAGAGGCAAGACAATACAGGTCGTCTGAGGAGTTGCTCTTATAAATTGTGTTTTCAGCCACACAACTCCTGATGAAACACACACATTTAATATTGGTTGACATGTTTATGAAAATGTGTAGACCTGTAAAGCTCATCAGTTCTCTCTAAATGTCAGGGAAGCTGTTTTAGAGCATGAAGATATCCTAGTTACAATAAAGTTTAGACACATAGCTATTTAAGACGTCCTTGTTGATGCTTATCCCGTATCCTTTGGAACAGCACTGAAATGTGGATGGAATTTAAATGACCCAGTGTTTTTCGCAATGCTAGCCCTGATGTACTGACAGTTTCTGAAGGAGCACAGAGTTTTCCCTTGGCTTTCTTGTTATCATTTTTGTCATGTCTTTCTCCAGATTAAGCCAGTGGTCCACAGCAGGATAATAGTGCCAGCACGATGGAGAAGGATTTTACCCGAGTCACGCACTATCAAGTAGGTACAGATTTCCTGGTTTTGCTACAGTTTAGAGCACACATAAGGGTGGATGCTAGATTGGGTGCTTAAGCCTGAGAAAGGAAACAATTGTCTCATTTGACTCTGAGAAGTGTACGGGGAAGTTTGAGCAAGTTAGGGCCATGAACTTGAACTATTTCTGAAGTTCAGAGAAGGTTTTTAGACTGGGATTGTACACTGTCACTCAGATCAGAAGTAGTTTTTAATTTTTTATGGGTGTTTAAAAGCATGTGAAATGAAACATTTTTTGTATACAAATGACTTGGTCAAAATGGCAATGAATCAAAAAGAGTGAAGGTTCTATGTAACATCTTGCTATTTTGTCTTCAAGAAGAGCTAGCCATCAAATGTGAGAACAAATGTTGGGGGCCCTTACTATATAAAGGGCCCCCAAAATCCATAGAAGAACCACTTTTGGTTTCCTGAAGAAACTTCCAGTGAATGGTTCTTTAAAGACTCATTTTTGTAAATCATATTTTTGTAAATCAGTGTGAAGAAAACCTTCCACATAATGCAAAGGCTTTCCTAGAGACACAAACCCAAGCCAAGAACCATTTAGGAACCTTTGTTAGGTATAACATTTGAGACCCTTTTGACTAATGAAAATATAAAAGAGCTACAATGAATGCACTCAGAGTACCTCACTATCTGTCTTTGTAGTGTTTTTACTTATAGAGATATCCTGGTGCCTCCAGTGCAGGTTCTCATACCCAAGCACACACTCAAAAGCTGGGAACAGAGAGTATTGAAGTGTGAAATGTGTTTCATTTGCTCAGACTTTGCAAGTTAGATGGTACTCTAGTACGCAGTTCAGAGGATCTAGAAAACAACCATTACTATGTATCAATGGGGATGGAGAAGCTTCATCTCTTCCCCTACTTTTTCTGGGTTTCCAAGAAAACTCTCATCCAAGACAGCAACCTGAGGTGAGTGATATCACCATTAACTGTGCCCCACATTTTGTACTAAATTAATAGCCTATACTCAGTGAAACAAACATTATTTCTTTTCCATTGTGTTTGATTGATGGACAAAATTTGTTATTTTTTTCTTCTGTTCAGAGACCATGGAAACCAGGGATAACAAAAGACGCTCTTTTAGATATTTTAGGAATAACAGTAGTGTGTATATGTACTGTATCTATTGTGGTTGTTCCATATGCCAAGCTGGAAACACAACATGAGAAAGATCTTTAAATTACAATTGCGAAGTCAATTCACGCAGGTGATTTTGGGTTGAATGCCAGTTAGCAGTTTGTATTTGCTGCAAAACCGAAACAGATGTCAAACATGGACAGTGGCTCTAAATTGAAACTTGCTGACGAGGACAGATGGACACTTAATAGGGTAACTCAACAAAAGCTGTATGCCTCTCTAAACTGGAATTTAGCTGGGCTGCCAGTTGAAAGCTGTTTGCACACCAGGATGAATAGCCAGGGTTTAGGAGCAGGTTTAGGAGCACAAAACCTGGATGTATGAGCAGTGCAAAAAAATAATATCCCTTATGTGTGTCTGTATTACCAACTATAAACATAGTGGGAAATCTATAAAGGTATAAGGGTCATTCCACGAAATCGGTACATTTTCAACTTTGAATTTTTTTTTTTGAAAATCATTTTTTTCTCAATTTTTTAA
>JBBPCZ010000163.1:5457723-5487549 GCA_037974445.1 Brycinus macrolepidotus | reverse complement strand
TGAAATCAGTTACATATTTCCCATTCTTTAGACAGTTGTTGGAGGTGTTAGCTGTTTTGTCAGATGACTTTGGGACTGGTCAGTACCCGTAATGTCAGTCCTCAACAGCACACAAAAGTTAAGGGAGTCTTTTTTTTCCGGTCTTGGTCTTAGTCTTGGTCTTGTCTTGGTCTCGAAACCCTCTGGTCTTGGTAGTGTCTTGGTCTTGGTTTAGGCGGTCTTGACTACAAGTCTAATGATATGCCATTCTATTTTGAGAAGTCATTCATTATTTTGAAAGTCATTAGGCCTATTTGTTTCAAATGTGCACATAATTTCCACATACTCCCCATAACATTATTTCAAAATATGTATATCACCATATATTGACTAAAAAAAAACTGTTAGACAAAATGGTATTCATATTTTCATGTTGAGGTAAGATATACATTTAAATCAAGTTCATTCAAAGCATTTTTTGTTAAAAAAAAATAAAACCTCCTCACTCACAATAAATATCAGTGTGTCACATGGCCTGATGCCATAATCATCAGGCCATGTGAGAGTGACAGAAAAAGCAACTGCCATTCATTATCAATGAGAGTTGGCGATTTACAGCAACAAGTGACCGTTGTGCCGGCAACTAGACAGGATAAAAATAGGCTAGAGGTCTATTTTATGACAATACTGAGCAATGTGATATACAGCTACCCATAGACATATATAGGTAATATTCTATGTTTATGCAGCTACCAATCCTTTGCCACCCATATGACCACAGCATTACAGTGCAACTAGCAATGGACAGCAGAGGGAGGACTTTGTCTCCCATCATTGTATACTGCAGTTTTATAATCTGCTTATCTACTTTTGTCAAACAACAATGAGTATATCATTATATTCCCGTATTTAATGCAACAATCTTTGCTTTGTAAGTAGTTTTTGCTCACCACATTACAACCACAATGGCAATGCTAATTTCCATTAGCGACTCTATGCACCATTTATCGTTGTACATTGCTTTTCGCACACTGGGGCTGAATCTGATATATTCTACATGTAGTGCTCTATGTAGGAATTAAAAGAATGGTACTCTTTGTGTGTAGATGCCAAACTTTCATGACCGACATATCGGGAGCGCTATATAGGGAACATGAAAGTTTGGCATCTACACACAAAGAGTACCATTCTTTTAATTCCTACAGATTCAGTCCCAAATAGTGCTACTCAAAACAGATCTAACTAAAAAAATGACGCTTGTAAGACATCCAAGCAACCTATTCATTACTTTTTACATTGTAGTTTTACAGCGATTCATTTAGTAAACACTTTAAATAAAATCCTTTCATTGAAGATTAATGCAGGAGTGGGTTAGCATGTTAGCTATCTTTTAGCATGTTAGCAGTCTTGAGCTGAATTGACAACCATAATTCTATCTGTTCAGCATGGTCAAATCAAGGCAAATTTATCTATATAGCACTTTTTACAACATATTGTCACAAAGCAGCTTTACAGAACTTGGGTCCAAGCCCCAAGAGGGCAAACCAAAGGCGACAGAGGCAAAACCCCCTAAAGATGGAGAAAGAAACCTTGAGAGGAACCAAAAGTCAAAAGAGGAATTCATTCGGCTCTAGTCGACACTGGACAGCAAGAGAGTATTAAAAATATCACTATGAAGATGACTAACAGTGTATAAGAGGCAGAAATGCACACGCACACAGTTAACCACTGATGAGTAGTCAAGTCTATAGTTAGCAGTAGTAGGAGCAAGAGACCCCAACTACAGTCAATCTGGTCTAGAGTACAAGTGAGCAAGAAACCCTGACTATGGTCAATCAAGCTGAATGGGTGGGCAGCCGTTTCTCTCAGAAAAGACAAACTTCCCACTGGAAAAGAAAAGATAATAAAATAATTAGTTTTGAGAAGAGTTAGGGGACGAGGCCATTCAGGGCTTTATAAGTCAATTGTAGAATTTCTTTAATCAATACAGAATTTAACTTGAAGCCAATATAGTCTTGATAATATAGTGAGGACTAGAATCTTGCTGCCATATTCTGGACAAGTTGAAGTTTGTTTAGTTTCCTGTTGGAACATCCTGACAGCAAGGACAGTAATCCAGTCTTGAGGTAATGTAAGGATGTGTATTTTTTAGCTTAGCAATTTTTCAAAGATAAATAAAGGCTGTTCTAGTAATACTACCCATATGTTCATTGCAAGATGGATCAGAACTGATAAATCTTGACACTGAAATTTTTCACAGTTGACATGAGAAAAACTGAGGACCTAGTTTGACCTTATTTAATCAAAGAATGACAAAGTATTTTATACGTGCTCAGTTAGGTTGTTTAGTTTGTATATATGGTGAGGAGAGATGACTGGGGTTGATAAATCTGGAAGGCTTTCAATGAAACTGAGAGCTACTGTGCCCGAAATCGATAGGAATCAGCTTCATCTTAGTCATATATTATGACTAAGATGAAGCTCATACGTGATCAGGTAATGATCTGAGCTTATTGTGGTCTGGGATGGAATAGCTACGTTATCTATACTAACACCAAGGGATAAAAATTAAATCAAGGGTGTGACTGCAGTGTAATGAGTGGACCTCATTAAATTTGAAGGAAAGTGTACAGAATCTAGAATCGATGCAAATGGAAATTTCAGTGAATCACACTCTATATTAAAATGAATATTTGTATCTTCAACAGTTGTTACTTTATTATGTATTAATGTAAGAACTCTGTATAAAGTCCTGGTGGCTTGTAGATTTTAATCAGGGAAAACAAAGTCTTCTTTGTTTAAAATCATTTTAAAAAAAGTGAAGGTAACCTGTTTTTGATTGCTACAAAGGGCATTTCTATGAATACAAATTCAGTTGTTAGGCAGTGATAGGAGTTCATATATTCATTTTCAACAGCTTTGAACTGTTTGAGGCTCAGCCAATGAGATTTTAGAAAATAATAGTTCTATAAAGAGACAGATTTAGACCACTTATAAAAACTGAACAGCCAGTGCATATTAACTGGATAAACTGCATAGTAATGTATCAGTATTTTCTCCAGTTCTTTCTTGAGTGGTTTATTTCTGGAACATTGGATTAGAAATTCTGAATTCATAGGTTTTTTTACTGCATTTTTGAAAGAAAAGAATCCATTTTTGCTGGTCATTATGTTTTATTTGGCCATGTTGTTCACCTTTCATTTCAGAAGTTTTATCTGTCGTGACCCTTAGCACTGAAACAAAAATCCCAAAGCTAGCCATTTAACATTTTCAGCACGCCCATGACTTTCTCACGGGGTAACAATAGAGCAGCTCATATTCAGACGATGACACCGCCATTCAGGCCTAAAGCACCACTAAATCACCTCCTCTCCTTCCTCTCCAGCCATGGACCAGGCTGCAGGCCCAGAGCTGGAGGAACCTGACACAGGTAGTAAATCAGAGGGCCGAGTGAAGGTGAGGACGCTGCTGTCGGGCTCTGAGATTAGGCACAGCTACTAGCGGCCTCTCCCTGGGGACAGAGAGAGACTGTGGTGCTTGGGTGGCTAAAGATAGCACAGAGCTTCTCAGTGGAGGCTTGCAGGCTGATGCAGACAGACAAGGTGAGACTGAGTACACAGCCGCAGGTCAGAGACAGATAAAAAGCAGGATGACTCTGCTCTGGCTTATCGGTCCTGGGCAGATCCTGGCCAAGAGAACTGCAGAGTGGATCAGTTGTTGAGTTCATTTTGTATGTGTGTGTCTAGGTGGACGATATACAGTTTAGTCTCATGTAATATGAGGGCGATTGAATATATGTGACTGAATAGAAAAGATGACAGTGCCCGGTAAGAGAGTATTTATACTGTTAAGCATCATTGACTTGTGGATAAGAACTGAGCCCGATTTTAAAGTGCTGTTTGTGCCAGAAAGCAAATTTATCTTATTTTGTGGTCAATCAGCCAAGAATTGTTTGTTGTCTATTTGCTTTTTTCAGTTCTTTATTTAGAACTATTAGAACAATGTAGCTAAGAAGTAATAGAAGCTCCATTTGGACAGGATGGGAGGTGGCATAATGTAATTTTTATCGGTGTTTCTCAGTGATTTAGTCCCGTCTGGAGCTGCCACGGCAGTCATTTTGATGTGCTGTGCCCACGTCAGGCAAGATTCCAGCCCCTTTTACCTTCTATAAAATGAGCCTTAGAAATCACCCCAAAATAAATGAATCCTGAACAAAGTAACATGTCTGTCAAAAAAGCCATCTATTCTGTGAAAAAGGAGTCTTCTTAAGTTTGGAGGAACTCAAAGTAATGTTTATTGTGTTCTCTGTCCCTGAAATCATGTACACCAATCAGCCATAACATTAAAACTACCTGATTAATATTGTTTACATCCCCCTCATACCACCAAAACAGTTCTGACCCATGAACACATGGGCTTAACAAGACCTCTGAAGGTGTGTTGTGGTATCTGGCACCATGATATTAGCAGCAGATTCTTTAAGCCCTATAAGTTGTGAGGTGGGCCTCCATGGATCTGGTTACTTTGTCCAGCACATCCCATAGATGCTTGATCTTGAGAATTGGGGAATTTGGATGCCAAGACAACACCTTGAGCTCTTTATCAGGTTGCTCAAACTATTCCTGTGGAATTTTTGTAGAGTGGCAGTTCACATTAACTTGCTGAAAGAGGCCGCTGCCTTGAAAGGGTGTACTTGGTCTGCAACAATGTTTAGGTAGGTGGTATGTGTCAAAGTATCTACATGAATGCCAGAATCCAAGATTTCCCAGTGGAACATTGTCCAGAGAATCACACTGTTTCTCCTGGCTTACCTTCTTCCCATAGTCCCTCGTGGTGCCATTTCTTCCCCAGATAAGTGACGCACACTCACCTGGCCGTCCAGATGATGTAAAAGAAAACGTGATTCATCAGACGAGGTCAGGTTCTTCCATAACTACACGGACTAGACAGGCTAGAGTTCATTACTTACTGCCATCAGTGAGGTTTGGGCATAACTTTACAATACTTAGTATTAGGTATTTAACCAGTGATGAGGGGGCTGGAGGCATCGAGGATTGAGAAGGCATTGAGAGGCATTAGTATTGAGAAGCACTTAAACAGTGCACATTTGTTTTTGCTATTAATGGCACACCTCACAGAAAAGACAGAGCATCTTTGACAACTTGGGGCTCATGGAGAACCGCCCAAGCTAATTAAATCCCCAGTGGGACCAAATGACTGACTGATATCACTGATAGGATAACTGCCATGGAAAGAGAAGAATCCTTGACAGTGAGAAAGAGATGTCCAGAAGAAATAGCAGAGATCTGAGTGATGACTTCTCTGATGTCCTGTCCCACATGCACTTACGGTATGCTTGGATAGTCTGGCAAACTCTCTGGGGAGACAAGTGTCAATGCAGTGTTTGGGTCAAAGGAAATTCAATACTTCCTCTGCCGTGTGCAATAATTAAAGTATTTACCATGAGCATGGCTTTATTGATCCTTTTTCCACTTTTAAATACATGACCTAGTGAGTAGCACAGTACACTTAATAGCCTGTGTACGCTGTAAAAAGAGAGGAATAATGCGGAAGTTCATTTGAGATTAATTGATTTGTTTCATAAAATAGTCTGTACACCATACAAGTGATATGTTGCTGCAGAATATGTAAGAACAGCTCTGAAGGTACCTTTTTTCTTATATTCTGGGGTCGCCAAATTATTCTATGCTTATGGCAATATGCGATCTTACAGGATTTCACTTTGACTGAGATCCTTGTTAGCTTCATGCTATTGGATTTCATTTGTTTAGAAAAGTTACTGATGGCAGGCTTTACAGATGCAAGGCGCTCCATATTGCAGGTTCGGTTTGCACTAGATATTAATCTAAAGCAGTTCTAGTTTGCATTATTTTATAATATAGCCTGACGTAAGTGCAGCACAGCTGGGATAAAAAAACCAAAACAAAAAAAAAAACAAACACTGGATTAATTCAGCAGCCCTACAATTGTTTTTTTCTTTTAATTAGCATAATAATTTCTTAATGTGTAACCTTTCACTGCCACTTTTGTTTTGCCCAGTAGTCTTTCTTTTTTCATTTATCATTTTTAGTTCTTTATTGTGGAGAGTACAAGAAATGTCAATTTTATTTTATGAGCAACTGCTACATTTGAGTTTTTAGGCTAAAATAAGGAAAGGAAAGTAAAGGAAACATAGGAAACATATTTCAATGTGGTTTTCAGATTCAGAAAGATTTTAATTTAAAAAGTTCCCCAGTAGAATACATACACTCCTACAAAAATGTGCCAAAAAGTATTCTTTTTGGAATGGCTTAGAAGAACTACATTTTAGTGGATGGGTCTTGACAGGACTACTGTACTGTAGCACATGTTGCTACAGGTTACACACTGACTCAAAACCCACTTACAATAGAAATCTTGTTTTCTAAAAAAAGTGTGTAAATTATTGTCTGTGATAATCAACATCACTTGTTCCAGTGAAAAACATTTAAAAGGTTCTTTAGGAAACCAAAGAACACCTTTGACACCTTTGCCACCGTGACTCTGTGTTATGGTGCTCACAGAGGGGGCGCTCTTGCTCTGTGTGGCCCATTTTCTGTGGCTGTGTGGGTGGTCAGATACAATAGGCCCTGCTCTCTCAGTGGGGAAATCCAAATGCAAACAGGTGTCCAAACACAGCAGAGACCTCCAGAGACCCCTCTCCAGGGGCCCAGTGCAGCTACTTTTACCAGCATGCTGGAGAGGCTTTGCTTTGCTATTCTTCTCTTGTCAATGGTCCTCTATAAACCAAAGATCCTCTCAGGGAGAAAGTGCACTAGCACCCTTGCGCCCAATATTAGTTCTTGGCCATAGTTTGAGCAGGGGCATTATTAGGCCTGGGCATTTGGGGATATAGCCCTGAATGTTCTATAAATAATTATCTCAATAATTATAATAAAATAGCCAATAGGATATAGTCATCTGTCATTTTGAACATTAGTGTCTCTGCTGCTTTCATGGCCCGCCCCATATCACCCACCCTGACAAATTAAGGCCCCTTCCCACCATCACATCAAAACTATTACCTCAAATGTTTACATTTTTAAAAAAGAGTTTCAGTTTAACTGTATTGATATTGTCCTCACAATCAATTTTTTTATTGATACACTTAGGATGCCTCAAATAGAACTGGATTGATGAGACCTTGATGATTCTCTGCAGTCAATGCCTGTATTATTATATTTTATTGTTTTTCTGTCTTTTCTTGTGTGAATCATTCTCTTTGAATGAGGCAACATAGTCCCCAAGAATGCACAGAAAATGAGATTCATGTCTTAAGTGAAACCCAGGAATGTATATCTTCAGGATTTCACAGAGACCACCCCTTTAAGTCCTTTTCTGCCCCTGTCACAACTCAGCTAGATTTACAAAAGCCAGTACTCTTCAGACATCGACCTTAGACCAGTCCAGAAAAAAACCTTCATAGGAAGAAATATATCTAAATTGCCTTTTCCAGTAATGAAATGAAAATATGAAATGACTTTGTGTAACCTTTGGAAATATCCTTTTGTTTCAAATTGGAAAGCTATCTCAGAAAAGACTCTGCCCTCAACTCATTTTTGACATTTAACATACTGACTAATTAAAGTTTCTGACATTATATATTAGGGCTAACTGGCCAAGCCTTTTTAGCTACAGCAGAAACTCTGCCGAAGTTTTCTGTCAGGTTCCCTGCAGCTGTAGAATAGACACAACAGTTTTCTTTTTCTGGCCGTGAGGTCATGAGGTTGGCTGAACCCTCCATAAAGCAAGGCACTGCTGTAGAGTCTCTGAGGAAAAGGCTGAAGATGTAATAAAAAGCAGTGCTGGAAGAGCCTGGTGAGCCAAATGCTCTCAGATCCTTAGCTTGGACGTGACCTTTGACCTTGCTCTGTGGGGTGTCTGCTCAATGTCAGGAGGCTGGAGGTCAGGTTTGTCAGGTGCTCCGGCGGGACACAAATTACACAAATTACACTCCCTCATTGTGTGGCCTGGTTCAACATATGTATATATGTAAAAGGCTGCAGCTGGATTTATGGAAGTCTTTAAATGCGAGGCTTGTTCAGACCCAATAACCTTTGCAATGACTGGTGAATTATAAATAATTGAACAATGCCATTGGCAATTTTACTTTGCCGAATATGGATAAAGCATTGGGGAGCAGCTGCTTGTCTATAGGAGATCTACCATGACAGAGATGGACCTGAGTGCCATATTTTCCTCGTGTATGAGCTATAGCTTTGGGTAATGCATATTTATGAAGACTTTATGAAGCCTTTATGGTTGTGCTTCATCAGTGAGGGGTGAGCTAGGAGACGACAGGCATCCCTTGGGATCGCTGTCCTCCCAACCATGCCTCCTGGTAAGCAGGATCCTTCGTTTCTTTCCCGTTTCAGTCTTATTTGCAGAGATGCTCTCAAAAAGTCTCTATTCTGATCTTTATTTCACTGCATGGGATTATCACTCTGAAAATAAGGAATAAGGAAATTAAGAATGCCTGACAAAAATAAGACTGTGAAAATACATTATTAACTACTGTGAAACTTACATGTATGTAGTTATGAGAGTGAGAAATTTTACATTCAATTCCCTTGGAGTTTAAGGGGTTAAATCACATGATCAGAGACTTGTAAAATGTTTTTTTTTTCACAGAGCTAACAGACTATGCCCTTTACTGGATGAATAGCTGCTACTTTTTACACTAAAAAATGCAAGGTCTTGGAAATTGACTTGTTCAGTTGACTGCCACTTGATTCGCAACACCCATTCTTGCTTGACTTTAGCCTTGGTGTAGATCACAGTGCTGATTTGTGACCTGCGTTATTTAATATGTGGAATTCATGCATTACCTCTCTTCACATCTGCAGAAGAGAATGCATGGCTATCAATAAGCTGACAAGTGCTGTAAAGCATGTAGATTTAGAAGGCAGCCTACAACTCAGTGAGACGCAGTTTCCATGTTCCAGCAGGATGGCTTCATGTGTGCGCTTTACATGTACCGTCCTCACAGGCACTCTTCATTTACATAACACAGCAGGCAGGACGTATGAAGGTGCTTCCAGTTCAGGCTCAAGACAAGGCATCCTAATCTTTCAGTAGACATAGAAATTCAGGATATGGGAAACAAAACCTTGCAATCACACGACTAGTTGTACATTCTTCAAAATAAAGTTGTTGAAAGGGTTTCTTTGGAGCAAGGCCATAAAACAGTGTTCTGCAGTTCAGTGGTCACCCAGTTCAACTCAGCAAGGGACTGATAAAGAGCAGGACTGGATTTCCCCAAAACATCTTAACACAACGATGGATTCTTAAATGGCAGATCGATTATTTATAGCCCGGATGTAATTTATCAACCAAGATATGTGTAGTGTCTAAATTTTGTGTCTTTAGTTTAAACCTGGAGCTGTGAGGCTAGTGTTGCTAACAAACACTAGAAGTCACGATTCACAAGATTCAAGAGTCATTTCTGTAAATACACCCCAAAGTTCTCTCAACCCTTTCAAACCACATCTACCTCTTTATCAAGGCAGTGCAGAGTTGTCTGTGTGGTTTAGGGCACAGTGTGACTCTGAATTATAAAATTGAATAAAACTTCACCACCGAAAACTTCAAAAACTCCCTCAGGAGTGTGAGTGCTGATATAAAATCAGTTTTTGTGACAGTGACCGTCATAAATTTAGAGGGATACAGTCCAAGATCAGTCGTTCTTGTGGCTGCGTTGTGAATACCAGTCTTGGCGCTGTCTGAAATGGTTTCCTATAGCTGTGAAGTTATGTTTGTTTCGTTTATAGCTCACAGTAAGTCATACCGCATCCTAAAGCACGCTGATAAGTCTGCATCACCGTAATAAAAACGTGAATGTGGTTTGAGCAGGTTGAGAGAGGTTTGGTGATGTATTGAAAGGATATCCACAATATATAAATATACTACACCAGTTCAGAAATAATTCAGAAACCTTTATTTTATTTGATCTAACTCTTATTGGAGGATAACTTGTTGATTTTGAGCTTAGGTTATGGCGGGCTTCTCCCCATACACTGTAACTTTCTGGACACTGTTGGCTGGTGGGTGCCTCTAATAGACTGTGTGATGTGTCTGCTGTTATGTCATTGTTTTGCAATGAAGCTAATAAGCTTACTAGAACCCAAGTGTGATACTGTGGCTTTTTGTAGTAGCAGTTGAAGAATAATTTCTCTGCTCTAGTTTTGACCTGCGATGGGTTTGTAATTTGCTCTTGTGAGGTCTGCAATGATCTCCTTCAGAACGAATGCCCTTGCTTGATGTTTGTCATTGGAGCATGCACAGGCAGTGATCGAAGCCCTAATGCAATTGACTACCTGCTGCTCCTGACATTAATAAAGATGGAACACGTTCAGGAAATTAAAGCCTCACTTGCCCATTCTAATGAGATTGTATCCATCACACTTTGCTCTTTAACCCCCAGCGCCATCACAACGCTTCAATAGGAGCTAAATTCTTCTAGGTTTTTTACCTCCCCCCATCTTTCTCCCCTACATCTCTTTCTTTTTTCCCCGCCTGTTTTCGCCGCCCACTCACAGTCTCCTTCTCTGTCTTTCGATCTCAATTTCCCTTTTCTTTTTCACCTCCCTCCCCTCAATCCCATCTTCCCGTTCTGCTTTTATGCCTTTCCTCCTGTCCCTCTCAGCCCCTCATTTCTCTTTCCATTTCTCCTTTCCTCTGAATAAGTGTAGTGTTCAAAATGCAAGTGTCCTGAGCTTTTCCAGGATGACTAAACTGTGCCGCATGCTTGTCTGACTGAGCGGTTCCCAGAGTGGTCTGCATTATTTATGAATGCTTTGCTCGCATGTCTGTCTGCCTGATCAGCTAGCCGAACAGTTTTCCTCTTTATCCTTGGAGGTGCAGTCCACTCGTGGCCCTGGGGTTAAATAGAAATGACCTGCTATCCAGCTACTAGGAGCAGAAAGAGTGAGGTCACCTAGTTCACCAAGCCAAGAGACTTTCCACTTTCTCTTCAACAGGGGTGCAGCTGTAGGGGTGGAAGAGACTGTTGTCCTATGGCTTCCACTAGAGGGCAGTAGTCATGCAGTACTAAAGGAGCAAAGTCACTAGAGTCTAGAGGTGTCTCAGTCTGTTCCTCAGGGACCTTCAGCCAGTCCACACCTTTTTCTTAACTAGGTTCTGACACAGCTAAGGCAGGTAATCAGCATTCAATGACCCTTCATGGTCTGGATCAAGTGTTTTTGGAAATGGAGCACGCACAAGAAAGCTGTAGACCGTCTCAGGGTCTCTGAGGACTGGCTTGAGAACCTCTGATGTGTAGGGTTAGAGCCTAGCTGGGAGAAAGGGCCACAGAGTGCACTATGAAGATTAACATTTTGGAGAATAGATGACATTCTTCACCATTCGTGTGAGAGGGTCATTGAAAGCAGATGGAGGGGTGGCAGATGTGGGGATGAGATGAGATAGATATGCGAGTCTGATGAGGAAGGCTTTCATCATCAGCGAAGATCTGGATCAAAAGAATCCATTAGCAACAGCCAGACTGCCTCTGACTCACGTACTGTCCCTGTCAGATCTGTGAGACAGGACACAGCGTTGCTGATTTCTTCGTGAGCAGCGTTCGTGAGTCAAAGCCCAGAACTGTGACATGCCAGGCTTAACCCTTCACTGAACCATCCTCACAGTGTCTCTATGAGTTCCTTGCACATGGCTGCAGAGAGAGAGAGAGAGAGAGATAGAGAGAGACAGAGACAGAGAGTGAGAGAGGGACTGAGTGGGCGGCATGCTTGAACCTGGTGGTCTGACAGGCAGAGGTCTCTTGTGGTGCAGAGAGAGGGAGTGAAATAGAGAGGCAGAGGAGAATGCTGCCCCCCCTGGGTCTGCATCACAAATTACCCCAACACCACAGCCACTGCAAAGCCATGCTGCTGTAAATCCTGCCCTGCCCATGTTGTGTGTGATGTTACATGAATAATAATTAACACACCCACAAAGTCACTGCTTTTATCACCCACCATCAATCTCTTCTGTTGCTACCTGCAGGAAGAGCTAAGATGATTAAATGCAGAAAGCAAGAAGAGAACACTGGGCTCTGAAGATATCGCTGCCGGTGTCTTAAAATCAAGCAGAGACATCAAGGCCAGAAGACAGTTACTGAACTCAATCAATTTATATATGATATAAGAATGTGATATAATTTTTATATTTATGTATGTCCATCAGCATTGACTGTAGGACTGAAGATAACTACTGGGTAGAGGTTGTAGACAGAGTGGCCAGCCACTTGAAGGTCCATTACAGCCGTGCTACCCATGCTCCAGCCCTTCATCAGTGATGGGTTTTGGACCACAGAAGGGCTCTCATCTGAGTATTTTTGGATGGTGAACCACCCTCAATCTGTGAAACTGAGGTGTATAAAACTCCAGCGACACCTCTGTGCCTGATATACTCATACCAGCACCACGCCCAATACAATGTCAGGGTAACTGCTGTGTTTAGAACGGCCCACATAAATAATCTGGTCAGCACTGCACAGGGGCATTGCTGGGGGTTGTATATTGTTAAAATAGTTTAAAAGTTATAAAAATACAGTAATTTACTGTGCCGCAGTGGGCAGCGCTGTGCCTCACACCTCCAAGGTTGGGGGTTCAATCCGGGTCCTGGATTCGAGTTTGCATGTTCTCCTCGTGGTGGCGTGGGTTTCCTCTGGGGTCTCCTGTTTCTCCCACAGTCCAAAGAGATGCGTGTCAGGTGAATTGGGGATTCTAAATTGCCCGTAGGTGTGTGTGTGTGTGTGTGCGCCTTGTGGTGTATCCGCCCAGGGTGAGTCCCTGCTTCGTGCCTATGGATTAAGCGGTTACAGAAAATGAATTATACCCACATCATGTGCACCCACATGATTGGGGCAGCTGGAGGCCTGGTGGGTAGGGAGTTGCCCCTGCGATCAGAAGGACCTGGACTGCTAGTGGCACCTCTGAGGTACCTTGAGCAAGGTACCGTCCCCACACACTGCTCCCCAGGTCCTGTGTTCCTGGCTGTCCGCTGCTTCACTTGGTGAATAAGTTAAATGCAAAGAAGAATTTCACACTGTTCACACTGTGTGCTGCGTGTTCACGTATGACAGCTCTTTACACATAAGGGTCCTCACTTTTGCTTCATATATTTGGGTAAACAAAACTAGCAAGAATTGCTGAGAAAATCCACTTCACTACTTCCATATTCAGAAAAATGATGCTCCAGACTGCAAAAATTACCAGTTACTTTCCAAGTATGCTTTGCAAATAACTGCTATCACTGTAAAATCTAACATTTGAACTTGAGGTGTAGCTCCCAGAATGCCTGTGTGCTATATTTAAGGAATACTGTCAATTAACACAGTGTTCCTGTTGTAAATTGACATCAGTTCTTCGCATTAAATTACATTACATCAATTCTTTACATTACATTAAAACCACCTGTCACATTAAAATATTGTGTAGGTCCCTTTTGTAGGTCCCTAAAACAGCTCTGGCCTGTTGAAGCATGAACTCCATGAGACCTCTGATGTTGTAGATGGATCGGACTGGTTTGTCCAGCACATCACACAGATGCTTGATCAGATTGAGTTTTGGGGAATTTGGAGGCCAAGTGAACACCTTCAGCTCTTTTGTAATGTTCTTCAAACCATTCTTGAGCTAATGCTGAGTATGGAAGGGCACATTAACCTGCTGAAAGAGGCCACTGCCACTAGGGAACACCATGAAAGGGTGTACTCTTTGCCCCTCACTTGCTTCAGTGAACCTTGAGTGAATTGCCAGTTTACTGGTTGCCTTTGCTTGGACCTCTTTTGGTAGGTACTGGCCACTGCATACTGGGAACACCCTACAAGACCTGCTCTTTTGGAGATGCTCTGACTCAGTTATCTAGCCATCATAATTTGTCAAAGTTGCTCTTTACACTTACCCATTTTTCCTGCTTCCAACACATCAACTTCAAAAACAGACTGTTCACTTGACTGTTCACAGAGTATCTCTGAGGTCGAAAAAAGAGACCAGTGATAGATTAAGGGTGCCCAAACATTTTCCGATTGGGTGCTGAAGTTCAATGCTTGTGGTGGACTGAAGGCCAAAAAAATCAAAGCAGTATACCAATAAAGAAGGCAGAATGTTTCAGAATTTTAAAGTTTTCAGGTTTTTAGAATGTGTTTTGTAACTTTATACTATAATTTGCTACTAAACTACTAAGAATTTAATCAATTATCTGTAAAACATCTGTTTTCTCATTTAGTATAGGTTTCTGGCAGGCCGAAGCAAACATTCTCACAGGACGACTTTGGCCTGTGAGCCACACTTTGGCCAGCCCTGAGCTAAAGGGTATCTGACAAATGACACTAACACTCCGCTATAAGACAGGTGGACCTCATAAAATCCCCAGAGAGTGGAAGCACAAGTTAGGTGTTTCTAATAAAGCGCAAGGTGAGTGCAACGCATTTGTTAGGTGGCAGAGACACTGTTTTCATAGAAGGTACGAGTTCATCCTTAAGGACTTAATGTTTAACAAGGCAATATTGCAGTCATGAACAATATGTTTATCACCTTGACATCTCTGATCGGTCCCGAATAAAACACAATTTATTTGTCATTGCTAGGTCTCTGTATTTGACTTACATTTAATCCCACCTTTGGTGATAATGGAGGCCCCGTTGTCCTGTGCAGCGACTCCAAGACTTGCATAGCCTGCGGAAACAGTTTTAAAGGGGTGCATTGATGACCAGCTGGTGACAGTGGCTCATAAACCACCAAAGCTGTTCTGTTTAGTGACTGCTTGAAGCGAGTGGAGCCTTCAAACCAAGCGTTGGTGCGGGGTGCTGTTCATGCCTCTGGTAAGATTATTGCTTAGCCTGACGGTAGGTGAGGATATTGCTTTGCCTGATGGGTCACAAAAACACCTCCCTCCCTCTTGTGTGTAGCCTGGGCCCAGCCGGCCTCCCTCCACCTCTCTTATTTCCCCTGAGAACTCTGAATCAAATTTTCAATGACTCTCACAGGAGAAATTTGGTCAAACGGGCCAGCCGAGGCCCCTGCGGGCAGCGGGCTCTCATCAGCATAAGATCAAGCGCATAAAGAGAGAGAGGGAAGTGAGTCCAGAGCAAGCGTTCCATTTGAAAAAGCTCCCCTGCGCTTCAATCCACAGCCTGAAATAGAGACGCTGTGCGTCACGGTTGAGACCCTGCTGAATGAAGGTCATGATGAAGATGATTATGAGGAGGAAGAGGAGGGTCTTCACATATCACTCTGTACATTCAACACATTGAACTCTCTTCCTTTACATATGAAATAAGCTTGTGCCTACATTTCCCTTGTGCCTTCATAGAGATACAGCACTACTTAGAGAGTCATTTTGGTGCGATGGCATGTAGGAGCAGCACAGGTGACATAAGATGCAATTCTGCGCCTTGCTGTTGAATAGAATTACACTGACAGCAGTGAAAGAATCTAAATTGACTCTGTTTTATTCATCTAACTTGCTGCTCCCATTATTCAACCCCCTCCCATGCAGAGATGGCCTGCTGTTTAATTCATCACTTCTGATCTCTGAGACGGAAGAACTAAACAAGCCACGAACTAAAGAGGCACAAACACAAAAAACCACAGCTGGGAGCGCAAAGACAAGCAAGGGCACCTATACTTTCAGGATGGTGAGAATGCGTATGGCTACATATTTGGAGAAAGTGTAGCTGACATTTGAATTGAAATTCCATTATGAAATGGAAATGGTTCCTTTTCGTCTTGATACAATGAAAACAGGCGGCAGACAACAGTGAAAGTCATATTCCAGCAACCAGTGGAATTATTTAGCAGTTTCTTCTTAGCATTTCCATCATATCACCTCTACAGCGGGTACGCATGGTGTGAGGATTATGCCGACACAAACAAACAGCTATGAAGCTTTGTGACATTGGAGATAATAATTGCATACAGAGCTCCTCCTTTCTGTCCCAGAGTC
Source organism: Brycinus macrolepidotus (assembly GCA_037974445.1). Taxonomy (NCBI): domain Eukaryota; kingdom Metazoa; phylum Chordata; class Actinopteri; order Characiformes; family Alestidae; genus Brycinus; species Brycinus macrolepidotus. The sequence continues at coordinate 5,471,586 of JBBPCZ010000163.1, read as the reverse complement.
ACCTGGCTTTGCAGGATCACCACTGCACTCGGGGTCAGCAGTAGTTTAATTGGGCCTCTGAAATATTCATGAGGCATGGCCATAAGAACTGCTCCGTTACGGGGGAGAAAGGACCTGTGGACGATCCCAATAAATCACTGTAAAATTTACAATAGGTCAAGATGTCAGCGGCTACACTCAGGGAACAATTTACTGAGGCACTGGAAAATGTAATAGCAATTAACATGTTAAGTACAAGGCTGTGCTTCATCCAACGGCTTGTCAAGCACCAGGGCAGCTAATGCAGCGCTGTGAGATAATGCTAGCATAAATGAGTTTATCTTTTTCCATTTTCTCCGTAAGGCACCACAGCATGGACGTGAATAACTCAGCACTGCCCAATTATGATGGGGACAATACAGTACAGAAAATATACAAGCCACATAAACCTGGCATAATTTAATCACGTTAAGGAATTTTTAAAGGGTCCATATGATGAAAACTGTTTTTTTTTTTTTTTTTAAATAAAAGAGCTTAAAGTAGCATGGAAACAATGATAAAGTTTCTAAATAGACCATTCACTACCCAGTCTATACAGTATGTATATAAAAAATACTCTGCAATACAGCACATTTTTAATTGATTGTTTTTTGTGATGCCACAAAAATCCACACATTACATACAGTATATTTGGACATTCAGCCTACAGCTTTAAAACACAAAACAGGGCAGCCAATCAGCATGGAGGTATTTTACATAATCTCAGATTTTAAAGGCACAGTAATGATTTTGGTACTGCTTTTGGTTCATAAACTCACGCATACATGATACGTTGACCTCAGAGAGAGAGAGAGAAAGACAGAGTTTTTTTTTTTTTAGAAAGTATTACAAAATGACCCCATTAGGTCTGGTATATAGCAGTGAGAAAAGTGAATTTTCCTCAGAAAACCACATGGTGTGTGAAAACTACATGGTGTCTTACTACACTGCAGCAGAATATGTTCAGAGTCAAAAGTATCCGTTGTTGTAGAGCACATACAGTCGTTTGGCAGCTTGGGGGAGGGGGGAGGCCACAGAGATGCTGCTGTATAACCTGCTGAGTGTTAAATCTGTACCTTTCTCAGCAAAATACAGCACGCACAGGTCAACTACTGCAACAGAGCGCCAACATCAGCTGCAGTCTCTCCACAATAGCCTCAGAATGGAATTTACTGCTTCAGCTGCATTTTATTGGTGAGGAAGGGGGAGATGTATGTGTCAGTGTTTACATTTTTATTTCAGATAGCGTCTCATAAAAACTGTGCACGCATTTTATGATGCACGCGCACATATACTCGTGACAAAGCTTGTAATTTATCAGGGCCAGGGTGTTCTTTTTATTAAAGGAAGGCAATTTAGACTATGTCACATTTCAAACCCAGTAAAAAATGGACGAGTGAATTATTGGCCCCTGCTCTATTAGTAGATTGCATGTTGATTACATCATCAGTATCAGTATCTTAAATGATGCTCATTGCTCAACCGTTCATTGGCTGGTGAATTTATGCTCATTATTGAAAGCTATATCACACTAATAAACTATACAGACAGGCATAATGCACTAATGGTTCACCAACAGAGGTCAGTTATTCCACTGCAGTGACGCTCTAGTAATCTGGGAATGGTCATATAGTGCAGCATATAGCATATAGAAGAAAAAAATTAATCAAATTTGCATTACTACTGATTATTACTAGGTTTTAAGGCTAGATTTCAGGATTATTATGCAAGCATTTTTATATACAGTGTACAATTCCAGAGACCGCCCTTTCATTTGATAAATTTCTAGTCAAAACAACCTTATTTATTTTCCAGTGTCAGGAAAAAGAAGGAAACTTATTCAAACAGAAAATTACATTGAAGCCTCAACAACAACTAAATATACAATATATTTTTTCAGTATTCAGTGCTCCCACCCTTTGCCTTCATTTCAACTTCCATTCTTTTGGGGAGACTTGCTTTTAATCTTTTCTGCAGGAGTATTTTTCCTGTGTCTTGTAAATGTCTCCAATGTTTAGTCTTAGAAATTGGTGGTATTTTCTTCTTATTATGATCCAGTCAATCCCAAACACAAATTTATACTCATCAGTCTCTAAAACCTTGTCAGATGTCCAATTTTGTTGTCACATTTTCTTCTTTTTTGTTTCATTTTCTCAGCAACAACTTCTTGAGCAGCTACGCATCCTTTCAGACCTACAGTGTTGAGTCATCTTCTCACAGTGGAAAAATTAATTAAAACACCTGTGATTGTTCCAGATCTGAAGTAAGATTGGAGCTTTATTTTTTTTCCTCTCTCTCGAAGATGAAAGCTTTAAGTGCTGGTTGTCTGATTGGAACAGATTTGGTAATATATCAGGTCTTGCATGGTAGCTAGGAGTTCCACTTTCTGTCTGCTTTTAATTAGAAGTAATTTTTTTTTCCTTTGACTTCCCTCTTCCTTGCACAAATGGATGATCTATGTAATCTCCTCAGAAATATCTCCTTTAGCCATTTTAGATGCTTAAGAGAAAGAAATGTGTAAGGCAGCTGAGGTGTGTGTGGGTAGTTGCTTGTGTGAAAGGTAGGGTCTCTTTATATAGTAACGTAATTGGGAGCTTTGGGAACAGCTTTTTTTGGGAGGACACATTTGTAAGTTGTTGGGTTTAGGATCTGCAAGATCTTAAACCCAAAGTAGAGAGTGAAAAAGTAGAATACTGATAGATTTGTTATTATACTTAATCGTTAAAGCTTCATTTTCTGATAAGTATGATTTCTAGCTGACATGGAAAAGTGAATATATTGTACTTAATGGCTGTTTACATGAAAGATTGGTCTCTGACTATAACACACTGCTGCAGTGAAGTAATTAAGTAGTTACTTATATAATGTATTATTTTTCCTTTTATATTAATTGTGTTTGTCAGCTCTTTCAGCTAAAAACATGGAAAAATGTAAAGGATGTTTTTTTTTTCCTTTTCTCAAAACAAGCTGTTTCTACAAAACAAGCTTCAAATTGTATCTCTCCTCTTCTAATTACAGACACAAATGTGGTATAGATTAAACATTTAGAATCCACACTTTAGATAGAATTTCCCTGCTTGTTTAATGAACTGCAAGAAAAGAGACAGCTTTTGTTGCCAGGCTGGTGCTGGATCTTGATTTAATGTCAACAACAATCTCAGTTTAAACTGTGTCTGGTCAACCAGCTTTGGTTGGAAAATGAGGAATTCCATAAATGAAGTTGTAATGTAATAATAAAAGTATAACACTCTGCATTATCTGTAATATCAGATATTGCTAGTTATACAAAAACTATTTTGATATGATTTGATTAAAAAGAAGAGGAGTGGTAGGCTGCTGTACATTCTGTTGTAACTGAGTGTATGTTATTCCCACTAGATTATTTTTTTAGCTTTCATACTTCAAAAAAGGCAAATCAACCACAACAGCACACGACACAACCGTATTTTATTGATTCATTTCTCTGACACTAGAATTCCCCCAGGCAAATTTTGAAAGCAATAAAGAAACATACTAATAATTTCTTCTATATTTCAATTTATTGGCTATACATGTACTGTATAAATAATAAAAGACTAATAAAGTCATCATGGAAGGTAATGGACTATGACATTCATTGCAATTCTTTACAGCTTTGTTGAGCTCATCAAAAGTGAATAAGACACATGAAAACAAATAATAATGTAAAAAAAAAAAAAAATAATGAAAAAAAAAAAATAATAACATACAGGTTCTAATAGCTTATCCCGGAGTTTAGGATGAGTTATCACAGGAATTAGTATTGCAGGATTTAGTATTGCAAGGTCTGGAGGAGAACTGAGGATAAGTACTGTGCAGTGTGACTGTGATAAAAATAATGTTGAAAAATGGTTCAATATTTTGTTTACTTTTTGAGTGAAAAAGGTTAACACATCCTATAGATAACCCACATACATACAATATTTTCCACTGTAAATTTCAATCCACAATGTCTATTTATTTGCGGAGTTTAACAAATTGGAAAAAAATAAAATACATGTGCCTTTACTTTTGTACAGACCACACTCTTATATGTCAATAATTCAATAAACAAACAGTAATTGTGTATTAAATTTTGAATTTTGCTCACTGTAGAGCATGTGTACTCATTTTCATTTCAACAAAAATCAACAAAATATGTGATTTGGCTTTTGCAGTTGGCTATTTGATGCCTTGGTGTTAAGACACTATGAAAGCACAGCACAGTTGCAAATTGAGCGAATTACAGTAATATGACTTTACTGTTTAAGAAAGAAAGTTAATGGCATTAAAGGTGTTAAACCAGTCAGGCTTCAGCAACTTTGTTGCCATTCCTTCATGTTTCTCCACAGATGGTTTTTTTTTTTTTTTAGTCATCATGCTGTGGCAGCCAGGACCATTATTCTGAAACTTGACTTGCTCACTTTCTGCAAAATACCCTCAAAGCTTACGTGTTTTTAATAATCAAACTTATTTGGCAGGTGTGTGTGGTGTGTGGATGGGTCTGTGTGTGTGTGTGTGTGTGTGTGTGTGTGCGTGTGTGTGTGTATGCGCACTGAATGAATTAATGTGAGTCTTCCTGAAGGCTTTTAGGTGACAGGAAGAGATGGCTAATTAACAACAGGAGTGCAGACAGCTAGCATTTACCTGCTGAGACAGAAGAGATGCATGACACCCCTGCCAGTCCCATATGGGCCATCTTATGGTCTCTCAGCAGAGAACATGCATGATTACAGAGCCTGCACATTAAATAACTCAAGTGACATATGCTCCCAAATGCTTGCTTGAGCAATACATGCAATTGAAATTGACTAACAGTCTCAAGAAATTCCAGTATCTGATATTCATTGATGGGGAATATTTTTTATAGTGAACAGATTTGCATGGTGATTTACAATATAACATTTCATGCTTCTGTGAGTCCGTCAGGAATATTTGGGTATTACATGAGCTTTGTACTTCAATTTAATTGGTACTGTGATCATCCTTGTTACGTACAGGCAGCTTCACAATTATTGGCCTTTTGAGAAAAAAAAATTACCTTTGTGGTTAATAAACTGAAAATTTCCAACAAAATATTTGGAAGGCCTGTCAGAGGAAAGCATCTTCTTTCATTTAACCACAGACATGAGTGCCAAGAGTTCACCAGATATGATCTTTTGACTGGAACTGAGTAATATGATGAGACAAATCTTTTTTTATGGTAACACTCAAGGTGGGTTTGGCATAAAAAGAAGGATGGTTATCAAGAAAAGAACCTCACCTCCTCTTTTAGGATTGGTGGAAAAGCTGTGATCTTTCAGGGCTGTTTTTCCTCCAAAGGATACATGGCATCATGTTGACTCCACCAATTACATGGTCTCTCATCAAGGACCAGGATATATTTAATGAAAATCTGGCTTTGATGTGTCTTGGCTTTACCTCCTACCACTGTAAAAGGCACTTAGATTGTAATTGAGGTCTAGCTCATTATCTTAATATCGTTTGTTGTGGCCCAAACCCAGGCGACTATTTAATATTCACGTTTTATCTAAAATTGTGAATATTATGCTGTTATAAAAAGAAACATGATGGTGGTCTAAAATGATTTGATTATCACTCCTACATTCAGTCCCAGAATAGGCTATACATAAGTATCTCAGTAATTATTTATAGCACTACACATACAAACATAAACAGCCCAAGCTAAGCAATAACAGTAATGGTTCATACACGTCACATCTGGATCTTTGATCTGTGCCCCAGTACAACAGCAGCTGTAGTCCTCATGTAAACCTAACAGCCTCCAGTATTGATTTTCTGGAAATCAACATGAATCACCAAAATGGTCAAGGACTTGAGCACTGGTTCTGTTCAGTAAATTAGGGGCAGAAGGCCTGAGTCAGCAAGCACGGTGCTGGGTGCACTAAGTCTTGTTTCATCATTTTGTTTTCATTAGAAACAGTCAAGCAATCATAGAGGAGGAATCAATAGGAAGAGCCCATGATTATTAATGATCATTATTTCCCAATACAATTATAGCCTTTATTCTTTCATTTCATAATGTTTTATTCTTGAATGACAGCCAGGGTAATATGGATCTTGGGCCCATACTGATAAAGAGATAATGAACAGAGAGATGGCAAAGAGATGACACCAAGTAAGTTCCCATATTTTATTTCTGACCTGTAGAAAAAGAAATGACTCTAATCTTAGAGCACCTCAGGAATTCCCAACAATGTGGTTTCACTCCAGTTTAAATGTATGAATTTGACTTTTGCTAATGAACAAAACTGGCCATAAGGTGATCATACACAGTCTATGGAAAATAGTAGTAGTGTTACTTTATCCTTCCTAATGTGCAGTATTATAGCCAATGTTCAATCATGCACCAATATTCAATAATAAAGTGTACCGTGATATTCAGTACGGTATATGCAATATTATTATTATGGACACTTTAGAATACCGTCAGACAAGTTGTGGTTTCAGCAGAGATTTATTAGATACACAGAGCAGCTCTGGATTCGCAAGCTCCCAGTCTGCTCATATTGTAATCCCGAGCTTTGGTTGATGTTTGTACAGCTGTTTTAGCGTGTTATTGGTCTAAGCACCTTTACAGCTCACAGTCCAGTTGCAGTGCTGTCCCTTCATGCTTTATGTTCTAGCTAAAGTACCAACACACTGCCCGAAAAACAAATCTAGATGAAAAATGATGCCCATTATGAGCGTCAAGAAACATTTTTCCATAGACAGTACATGTATGTCATGAATTACCTCATACACACACTGTTTTTATTCAGTATCATGATAATATACCATTATAAAAGGTTAGGTAATTACTGTGATAGTAACTTCATATATCAACTCATGCTTAGTTGTTGGTTCATCAGTACTGATTATATTAGTAATCCAGTAATCTCCACAGCTAATTTTATTGTGTTAAAAAGTGTTAACTTTTTGTGAATAGTGTTTTGTGTTTTAGTTCATTCAGTAATGTTATAGTACAGATTTATTTACAGTTGCATATGCATATGTAGTTTCTCCCGGCTTCGCTTGTACTTTTGTGTTGCAGGTTAGAAGTGTTAAACTGAGGGCTGTAAATCATGTGTGCTCATTAGAATATCAGGAGCATGCCAAGTCAGTTCTCAGCTCTGGTGAGTGGTTTTAAACAGCATTTTATTATATTTGTATCTTTTTTGTGGTTATATTTTGCTGGATGTTAAATATAACACAATTTTAGCATCACACAAACATTTGTAATATTTAATTTAATATTGATTTTAGCACAAATTTGTGTGGAACTCTGCATTAAAGATACTTCAACAGTGTGTATTTTAGCACTCACTGTGCTGATTTAGTTCTAGTAAATTGTGTTGATTTGTTTTAATAGTTAACAGATTTTTAGAAAAAGAAATCACAAACCAGGTCTGGCCTTCCAAAGATCCTGGAAAAACTAGGAAGAATTCTGGAAAAACTAGGAAGACTTCTAAAAAAAAGATATCATTAAAAAAGTAACAGCATTATGTCATGACAAATGCTAAATGGATATGTTTCTCTGGCTTTTGAGGCCAGCAGGATGGTCTTTAAAATATTCATTATGATTATGCAGATTGTCAACTACTCACAACTGATTCGCTGAGAAGGTTAATTTTATTCAGTGTTTTTTTTTTTTTTAATCTGTAATCGAGTTCAATAAAGTAATTGTGGCAGCCCTACCAGGGTGTAACGAATACACAGCACCAGGCCGAACAGTGTCCCACCAACACAGTACTCCTTAAACTCAGCCGTTTTAATCAGCCTGTTTGAGCGTGGAGATGCCCTGTGAAACGGATCATTGCAGATGTCTGAGAGTGGTGGACTGGGGCGGAAGGTTACACCGCCAGCCCAGGAGGGGACTAATGAGAGCTGAGCCTCCATGGGACTCCGCACCACTGGCTTCCTCATAGTCCTCATACCAATCTGACTAAATTGGCCTGCTCTAATCGAGGTCTTTGTCAAGGGACTTTCTAAGTATGCCTAAGATCTCAGTTCAAGATTACACATGAACTTCACCTGCTCTTCTTAAATTAAATCTTCTGTCTTTTCTAACTGAATATGGATGTGGGTTTTAAGAGTTTAGCCCTTGCTGAAGATACATTACCAGAAATCCAAAAGTACGTACCAGTTCATTGAATGTTTTCTTAGGGAGTTTGTATCCCCTTTGCTGCAGGTACTCCCTCTACTCTTCTGGGAAGGCTTAATACTAAATTTTGGAACACTGCTGTGAGGATTTGATTGCATTCAGCCACAAGAACATCACTGAGATCAGGTACAAGTGGGACGATTAGTTCTGGGTCACAAAAACCACTCCAACTCATCCCAAAGGAACTGGATGGAGCTCCTACACTCCAGAGAGCACAGTTCCACTGCTCCACAACCCAAAGCAGGGGCTGACACTTTAGCTGACATTTGGCATTGGGAACGGTGACCTTAGGTTCATGTGCAGCCGCAGATTATTTTTTTAGTCCAAAGTTTTAAAATGAGTTATTTTATTTTATTTGAACCATCTAAATACTCAGGCTGTTCAAACATTCTGCTGATCTACTGCAAGAAATATGGAACCAACTTAACATCATTATTCAGTTACACAAGACATGGTAATATCACATACAGTGCAAATGTGCAAAACTTAAAATAACAGAACTGTAACTGTGGTAAAAAACTTAGGTACCTATTTGTTGTTTTTATTCACATGAAGCTAACTGACTGGTCACTAGACTTTGCTTCACATTATCTTGCACTACAAGCAATTCTGTGGTATATCAGGTAGAGTTTGGACAGAATTGGGTAAAAAGTCTTTTTGCTCTCTGATATCATACCCAGCACGTTCAGCTGGAATGTATGTGAAACATCTTCATGTGTTATAACAAACTGGCTAGTGTTCACTTGGATGTACACTACAATTGACCCACTGAATTAAACTCTCTGCGGCTGACACAGTGAGCGGCAGTCATTATTACCGTTAATAGTTCTTAGAAATGTATACACACATACTTTGGAAGCCTCATTAGAACTTGTACTGTGCATTTTGAGAAATTTAAAGGAGATAAATAGGAAAATACAGGAGATAAAACACAAGGAGAAGAAGCACATTTCTTAGATTATTTTCAAAGCTTTTGATCAGAAGCTCAAATCAGTGAGAATGTGATTCTGTATGGATGATTTGGAAAATAATGACTTAGACTGTTTCAGATTACACATTACATGAGTGCATGAACTTAGTCTGCACAAGAGTGGGCATTAGTGTGCTGGCTAAAAATGGTTCATTTGGGGTCTCTGAGGTTTTACAACTCTGAAACATGTTGAGCATGTGACTTGATCAATAACCAAGCAAAGACTTTTATTCCTTGTCAGGATAATTGTAAAATTAATTGAATTAAACCAGTTAAAGTGGAGGAGTCAAACACTCTTTAGCTTGGACTTGAGTGATTGGTACACATTGGTTCCATCCATGTGTTTTGACAGTGATGGGTCAGCTGGAGAGAGAGGAAAGCTAATCTTAAAGAGCAGGTGAATCCATATACCTCCATTTTGTCTCGCCAAGCCAAATGATTTCTGATCTCGGCACAGATGGAGCTAAGCAGACAACCTCTCCAGACCAGTCAATGATTCAGCTATTGCTATTGATCAGTCAAGAGCGCCCTAATGGCCTAATGATGTCACTACAAACTGATTCTTCACACAAAGGCAGCACTCCTACTTCACTGGGCACTGGAAACAATGGAGCTTTGAATCTGCATGATTGAAATTTGTCAAGTGGTCGCGCATGAATAAAAATCACTGTAATTACTGCCAAAAGAACTAAACTGAAAGACAGCAATTGTGTTAATGTAACATTTTATTTGTTTGCCACATTTGAATCATGAAGCATTGTTTTCAGAGAGAGAAATGCAAATGTTTTCAGCCTGGACAATAAGACAGTACATTTTCAAGCAAACACAGTTTTTGTAGCGATTGAAAGGATTTTAGAATAGCAATTATGAGAAAGTACACCGATCAGCCATAATGTCAAAACCACTTGCCTCATATTGTGAAGGTCCACCATGTGCCGCCAAAACAGCTTTGACCCATTGAAGCATGGACACCTCTGAAGGTGTGCTGTGGTATTTGGCACCAATGCATTAGCAGCAGATCCTTTAAGTCCTCTAAGTTCCAAGGTGAGCCTCTAAGGATCAGACTAATTTGTCCTTCACATCCCACAGATGGTCAATCAGATTGAGATCTGGGGAATTAGGAGACCAAGTCAACACCTTGAACTCTGTCTTTTTCCTCAAACCATTTCTGAACAATTTTTTAGTGTGACATCATGCATTATCTTGCTAAAAGGAGAATGGAAGGACCCAAGGTTTCCCAGCAGAAAATTGTCCAAAGCATCACACAGTGCATCCTAGTGCCATTTCTTCCCCCAGTTAAGCGACAAACATGCACTCGGCCATCCACATAATGTAAAAAAAAATGAGATTCATTAGATCAGACCACCTTATTCCATTGGTCCGTGGTCCAGTTCTGATGCTCATGTGCTTATTTTGGTACTTTCAGCAGTGGACAGGGGCCAGCATGGACACTCTGACCGGTCTGTGGCTGCACATTCCCATGTGCAGCAAGGTGCAATGCACTGTGTGTTCTGACACCTTTCTATCATATCAAGCATGACGTTTTTCAGCAATTTGTGCTGTAGGAGCTGTTCTGTGAAATCGCACAAGGCGCACTAGCCCTCGCTCTCCACTCACATAATTAGCTTTGGGTCCTTGCTTCGATCATTACGCTTGTCCATTTTTCCTGCTTCCAACACATCACCTTTAAGAACTGACTGTTCACTCACAGCCTAATATACCCCACTCCTTGACATGTGCCATTGTAATGAGATAATGTTACTCACTTCAGTGGTTTTAATGTTGTGGTGATCATCTCCAAAGACAGAAGAAATTAGCTTATGCGTTTGCCACTTGCAAGTTCTAAATCAAGTGAAAAAAAATCAAAGGGCCTTTGTCATGGAAAAAATAATCTTATTTGTCTTTTGGAAGGACTGATTTTGGATGAGAACACTGTTATACTCATTCAACGTCTTCAATTCATTGTTTCTGTGGAGTCAAAAAAATCTAACATATTTACATATATTTGCCTATTAAGCCTACAAGCTATTCAACCCTGCCTACTCAGGACTAGTGTTTCAGGCCGTACTGCTTTTTAAATGATGGAAAATTGTCATGTAGATTTGCATTAAGATTTCAAGGGTACACAGATCCACAAAAATAGCATTAGTGTATGTAATTGTGGTCAGTGCAGGGTATGTCCCATTGACTTATCCGGTTTAAAAAAAAAACTATTCTGGTCCATTTTGAAAAGCTCATTAGGTCATTCCAGCTCAGACTAATAACATCATACATGCTCTTACAAGCCCAACACTTCCCTCTCTCATTAACAACGGGCACAGATAACCATTTGAAAAGAGGGCTACAAGCACAGCCTTGTTTAGCACTATTATAACGAGAGGCCCTGACTGAGTCTGGAGAATAATGACCACAGTACAGATAATTGTTTCTATTTCCCATCCCTAAGTGGCCCCGACTCAGCCAAACAACTGTCCATCACTCCCCTAGGATGCGTGTTTTTGCTGTTTATCCCAACCGGGTCACCCAGTGGTGCTCCTTTGGTAACACTCACAAGCACTCATCTATGTCAAGGTGTTGAGTAAGCTTCAATTAGCCAACTTACAGTGCTCTAATGAATGTGCCCATGACCTTCAGTCAAGACCATTGGTGAAGCAATTAGAGTGTGTCTAATGGGTGCCCAGCCATGTAAGTTTGTGTGTGGGTGGGTGAGCGTGTGACCGAAGATAAAGAAAGATATATGATGGTTGGTGTGTGACAGAGTTGCCTAGCCTCTATCCTCCTCCATCCTGCCTCCTCAGCTGTGGTTACTCCTTCAAGTCTCAGACTTGACCTCCTCACCCTCATCTGCCGAAGCTCTAATTGTTTTTTTTGTCTTCATCTTCTTCCTCTTCATCTGTCGCGCGCTGCCTTTATGATTGGCTTCTTTATTCTGCGGGGCAAGCGAGAGGTGAAGATGAGAGAATAAGGGCTGCTATTGTGCGGCTGCAAATCAACTTTTCTTGGGGCAGGTCTCCCTTGGGATGAGAGATAAAGTAATTCAGTTTTTCGATACCCAATACGTCCATGGGCCGTAGAAGAAGGTGGCTGCTTCGGGGGGGATGGCGGGGTTGGGGGTGAGAGAAAATAAAAACACATTGATCTATAGGGCTAATAGCACTGTTATCATGGGCGACCTGAGTGGGATGGAGGATGAGAGCATTGAAGAAGTAATAAAAAGTGAAACATTCCCTCTTGATTGAAATAAATTGGGTTGGGGCCTGGTCAGGCTGAGACTGTAACGATAGCGCCAGACGCAGACTCTGATCTGCTTCACTCCAGCCCACTGTCCGAATGCAGCCTGCTGTGAACTGGTTACTGTGGCAACACCCTCAGGCATTCAAGCTTCTGTTGTGTCAATTATACACACACCCCCCCCCCCCCACACACACACACCCCATTTTTTCTCTCTCCTTAAAATCATGCCACTGACTCTTTCCCAGTAATATCCCAGCTGTGCAAGTGGCCCCCCACAGGTCACAAGGTTAGAATAGGCAACTCTTAATTGCTCCAGTGTGCGCCTGGGCTGCATGGCACATTTAACCCTTGACTCAAACTGTCTGCAGCTGACAGCTAGAACATGCTAAGCAATGAGGAATCATTCTTATTACAGTCATTTGATTGGCAGTTGTTATTACCATTAATAGTTCATAGACGATTACACAAAGAGAATGTGGAAGCACCATTAGTGCCTGTAGAAGGCATGTTGAGAAATTTACACTCTGTTGCGGTGGCTTTAGGAGCCATGCAAGCTGTTTGTACACCATGCTCTTAAAATCTAAAGAAGCCATAAAGCAGTCTTTAGAGAAATGACAAAAGAACCCGTGTCATGTTTCCCCAATAAATCTTAAATAAAAACTTAACTGAAACCACAAAATTGAAAGGTTCTTTGGACAGATGTGGTTCAGTTCTTACGCATTACTCTTGGCAAACTGTTTACCAAGGTTACAAGGGGTACCTCTGATGGACTCACAATTTCAAAATCCTCCATAAATTTTCAGTGGAATTTTTATGTCTTCTTGTTAAAATGTCCATCATCTCCCCTGTCTTGGCCAATGAGATTAAATTCTCTGCTAATGTCTCCTGGTACATCACTCAAAGTGTGCAATTTTTATTTATTTTTTGCCTTGCTCTGTGGTCCCTGAGAACTTTAGGAAGCTCCTTCTCCTTCACCATTGCTGCTTGTTGCATGGCATCTTCCTAACCAATAAAAACTCTTTTTATAAAGACACCTGGTGCAGTGCTCATAAGAACATTTTTATTTATATGTTTGCACCACTGATGATTACAACTTGATTTTTTTATTTTAACCTTTACATACTTGTGGGTTTTAGTGTGGTGTTTGTTTTTTAAAAGATATTATGTGTGTACATTTGTGAAAGTGAATAAAACAAAAACAAAAGTGCCTGAATACATGTTTCCCTTTACTGTAGATGGATAGATAAGAACAGAATAGAATGAAATAGAATGAAAGTTAGATAGTAAATTAGAATAGAAAGATCGATAGATTAGATCGATAGATGTCATTAAGTTTGGGATTGTGCAATATAACTCAGCATTTATTTATCTGTATGGTATTGAATGTTGTCTCATCCTCTCACCACCTGCTGCTATATCATTTTACTGCATTCATCATATTTTCATGGCACAAACACTAAGTCACTTTTTAATAACCACT
>JBBPCZ010000163.1:5434597-5449994 GCA_037974445.1 Brycinus macrolepidotus | reverse complement strand
AGTAAAGTACAGATACGTAAAAATGTACTTAAGTACAGTAACGAAGTACAAATACTTTGTTACATTCCACCACTGGGGGTAAGGCAGGACACACCTGTGATGTGTGTGTGTGTGTGTGTGTGTGTCTAATTTGTCACAGTAGAAGAAGCTCTTTAGCATGCATGCATTGTCACAGGGATTTAAGTTCACACCTGTGAGTGACTGTCTCTGTTTAATCAAAATTAAATCTAAAAAAAAAATTCAAGCCATGTCTCAGTCACTCAGTCTGACAGCCGTTATGAATGACAGCTGTACAGTAGACAGAGTCTGCCTATCAATCACATTTAGTCTGCCAACGCTCAGACCTGTAGGCCTCACAGGCTTTGGTGTGTGGGACGTGTGTATTATAAAAGGAAGTGACAACAATAATAACACAGCCGAGCATAGATTAAAAGAATAAATGAGGATGGGAGAGAGAGAGAGAGAGAGAGAGAGAGAGATTAGGTCCCTGGTGGCTAAAGCTGGAGGAGTGTTTGAGACATTAACTTTACATGAGTTCAGGAAAGGGGCGGGGGGGAAGGGGAGGATTGCACAGTTTAAATGGTTTCTTTGAAATATAAATTTAGTCTTTCACCTCTGGTCTCAGCAGACGTGCCTCTGGTCTCACCCTTCCACACACAGACACGCAGACACACATACCCATACACACACAGACAGACACACACACAAACTAATCAAAACAGGACCTCAGCAGAATTATTAATAGACCATCTCTCTTACAGTTTGCTATGAATGCTATGTATCACACCTTTGCAGGAACTCTAGTTTTGTGCAAAAGTCTGCTGCTGGTGTGCTTCTTAGTGGCATAAAAATGAGAAAGGAGATGGGCAGCCTGTCTGTATGTGTTGGAGCAGAAGTATGATGACAAGTGGAGATGCAGCTACTACATCAGGCCTGTTGAAGTGATGTAGACTGTTGTTACTGCAGCCAGTCTGAAGCAGAATTATAGGAGCAGGAGATGTGGGGGAAAATATGCTGTGTCTGGAGTATTTTTACAGATGGTCCTGAGCCTTTTAGTCTGGACTAGTTTGTTGCACATAGCAGGCTGGCCTGCTTATTGAATACATCACAGAGAACCAATGAGAGCAGAGGTCACTTACATATATCAGTCTTAAATGCATAGTAAAACATGAATGAATTTTGTGAAAATGTATACAATTAACAATGTAAAACAGCGGATCTCAGGAACGCCCAGATGGTACACATACTCTTTTGTAGAGTATGGGCCCTTTAAGATGAACACAGTGCAGTGCTCCAGAGCTGAACAGACAATGAGATATTCTGCCAGAGAAAATTAGCTGTGAGAGTTTGGCTGTATAAGAACATTTCTTCTTTGTCACTCCCATGGAGTATGGAACACACACCAAACGACTGGACCACAGCCTTACACAGCAGTGATACAGGACTGGACATTGTGCTTTAGTTCCTCATAAAACTAAACAATACCGACAAGCACCAGTCAGTATTTTCACTCACAGTGATATCACATACATATTGTGCTGAAGTTGCTGATATAGATTGTGTTCATTGTAACCTGCCCCTGATGGAGGCAGTGGACATGAGTAGAAATATTGACTTATGCCACATTGTAAAGGAGGCCATGTTAATATTGCATGCATGCAGGAAAGGTCATGGGTATGGCTGTGAGGGTCAAACCCTAAGGGCTTTACTGAAAACCTGAGATTCTCTCTCTCTCCCTCCCTGTCTTTCTCGTGCTCTCTTTCTCTTTTTCCCTTTCCCTCTTTGTCTCACTGCCTGTCTCTGTCTTTTTGCCTCCTTTTCCCTCACTCCCTCTTTCTCCCCCCTTTCCTTCTCTCTCTCTCTCTCTCTCTCTCTCTCTCTCTCTTAATATTCCATCAGCCCCTATGCTGTGAGCCAATAGGCTAATATGAAACCACTCTAGTCTTATATAATGCAGTGGCTGTTAAAGACAGGGAGCACTCAAGTGTCCTCTGCCTGAAAGCCAAGTTCGAATGGACACCCCTCTCTCGTTCTCCTTTGCCCTTCTCTCCCCCATTCTCTCTCTCTCATGTGAAATAAAAGGTGGGCGTCTTTTGAGAGCTGACAGCTGTCAGGGGCTTTATAGGCTCAGGCAGGTTAACCGTTTCTCATAAATAGAGTGAAGGCTCAGCGTATGCTGCTGTTGAGGATGGGGGGTGGGGAAAGCTATATGAATCTGCAGGAAGAACATGGAAATGTTTATTTCAGTAGCTGTGATGGTGATTCCAAATCTTCTCAAAGGGTTTGGATGGAGCTATGTCACTCTAGAGATCACAGCCCAGCACTGGGGGGGTTGGACTTTAAACCCCTCTAGCCGATGCTTGCCATTGGGCACGAGGACCTTAGGCTCATATGTGCCTACTCCAGATTGTCCCATTCTTTTGGCAGTGCCTTCCTATAGAGATTATGTAAGCTGGACACTTATTTCAGGGATGGGTTAACCTTAAAGTCGCTGAATACACTAATTAGGGGAATTGTATATATTGTATATATTGCATATATGTTATTAAAGTCTACAAATATATTTTCATTTAACGTATCAAAGTTTAAAGTTAATTATACTGTCCCAAGGGTATTTTTGTACATTATGATGCAGAAGCCACTAGAAAAGATCAAATTAATATATTTATACTTTCAATTGACCATTGATATAATTACCTTCCAGTCATATCAGTTCTCTGGCCCGCTATCTAAAATATTAAAAAAGGCAATGTAACATTAATCACAGTGGTAAATGGCAAAAAATCAGCCCCGGCGACCCCTCCCGTCCCACCCCTCCCACCCCTCCAACTCATTTTGTTAAATGTTTGATAGGCTTTTATGAGACAGAATGGCAGCCAGGAGCAGTGTTGCAGTATCGACATCCTGCGTTTGGCTGAATGATTGAGAAAGGTAGATGGAGGTAATTTAATTTCAGGCTCTTCCTCCGGCTCACCTCGGCCAGCTCGAGAGTAAATGCCCTGATTTAATCTGTCCTCTTCTGCTGCGGAACAAAAGAGATCACAGGACCGCACACCTCTAGCCTTGAGGTATGAACTACATGGTGGGAACATGCGCTGTGTGTGTGCGTGCAGTGTGCGTGTTTGTGTTTGATTTATAATATTTGAGAACATAATGTTGTTGTAGAAAACTAGAGAAAACAGGGCTAACCTAATCAGAAAGAACTATATATATATATATATATATATATAGTTAAACAACATTTATCCCAGCAGTGAATGTCCCTCAGCAGTAAATGTCTTAACATTAGAATAAATGCAAGAAAACAAGAAAGAAGAAAAAATATCTTTTTTTTGTGTTTTTGTTTTCTTGTTTATGGTTAGACAAACAGTTTGTTTCCAGATGTTTCCAGTCATTACACAGATTTGCAAAATTTCATGGTCAACACACCAGATTTAATCTGATGAAGTGCTGACTGAGCCAAACCAGGTATCCCACGGTGAGTACCGCTTAAACTGGGTTTCCATGAGGAAAAGTCTGGAAATGGAAATGGATGAGCAAACACACTGACAGATATAAAATCAATATTTACTCCATTAGTGTTATTTTTGTACTTATTCTAATATTTGAAAAAAAAGGCCCAACTAAACAGCTTTTAAATATAGTTTTCTCAAATGCCTAAGACTTCAGCACAGTACTGTATTAGGGGTGTGTCAATTCAATATTCAGTATTGGTAGCAGTCCGATATGGGTCAGAACAGGATCAGATGTAGGAAAAAGCCCAAACTATCACGAAAATGCTTAACTAAACTTTGAGCAATGTGCTGTAAAGAGAGATACACAGATAAGGACACAAGTAACACAGATGAGAAGCAAGGCTGTACCTCAAATGGCTCCGTACTCCCAACATAGCGCACTATGTAGGTATTATAATACAGGCTCCTGCACAGAAATAGTGTATAAAATGTCTAACAAAGAGCCACTGAGGATTCACCCATGTGTGCAGAATTCCATAATGGACAAACTGTGCACTATGTGTTATTAAACCTTAGTTGACAGTATCTGATAGGTAGCAGACGCAGTATCAGTATTGGTATTGGCCATGAAAGAGTTTTATTGTGCCACCCTCATAGTGTATATAATACCTAAGTGATGTAATTATTACACACAGGTACTTACTCAAATGCTATACATATGGAGCATATGTATGACCCAGTGTCCTGACATTGTATAAAAACAAATGTGAGTGTATAACTGTGTGTGCACGTCCATATGCGTATGTGTGTGCGTGTTCCTCTGTGTAGCGACCTTTTCACAGAAGGGTGGGCTGCGTTCATATCCGGAGTGTGTGTAAGGATAGGTGGGAGAGGAAATGCACAGAGCTGTGTAAAGTAGACGTCTTCAGTAATCTCAGAATGTATAAGATAGCCGGTGTCTGTGTTATTGCAGCCAGTGGAAGGGGTCGTGTCCAGTCATGTCCATGGCAGTGACTGACGTTTGAATGGACGCAAACTTCCTGTGGCTGTGTTTGTGTGTCTGTGTGTGTGTGTATGTCTAGGCTTTGGTTAAATTTGAAACCCCTTGCAATGGAGAGCGGTCTGAAGAGAGAGAGCAATCAGATTTTCCTTTGTATGTTGTCTCTTTCTTTCTCTCTCGTGTTCTCTCTCTCTCTTTCTCTTTCTGTTTCTTTCTTTCTCTCTCTCTCTCTCTCTCTCTCTCTCTCTCTCTCTCTCTCTCTCTCTCTCTATCTCGAGAGAACAAACTAGGTCTTTGTCAGCAAAGACCACCCTCAGATTCCAAAAGCCTTCCCAGAATCCCCAGCAGCTATTCTCTAGCAGCCCTGTCCACACAACCTTTGACATGGTTATGCAGAGAACAGCTGTCCATTTGCAGAGTCACAGGAGTATTTTTGTTGGAGTTTGTGTGTGTGTGTGTGTGTGTGTGTGTGTGTGTGTGTGTGTGTGTGTGTGCGCGCTACTGCTAGTAAGTGATGTGCTGCTCTGATAAACTGAGTTGGCATCTGCAGCAGTGCTGACAACAGCAGTATTAATCCTTTTAAAATTATCAGTACCATGTTTTCCATGTAATAGAGTCATTTCACAGAACTGCTGTCCAGAGTGAGGCTCAGGTGAGAAAATTCTAGAATTGGATTATACAAGCCGACAAAAGCGGAATGGGTAAAAATAAATATTTCTATTTCTGTTTCATTATAAAGCTACAGGCATCAGGTCTGTGCACAGGTGCCTGAGTACTGCTAGAGGTGGCGGTATTTTAATACTGAAATCGTTATTCAGGTATTTGTTACATTATGAGAGGATGGAGAAAAACCCAGCCAAGAAGAAGAAGGTGAGAGGATGGAGAAAATATACTGGTCAATAGGTCAGTAAATGCAGTAAGTGCAGTCTTAACAGGACTGTTAAAGGCAACTACGTCTGCCTTTAATCTACGTTTGCTTTTATGTATACTGCTGGAAACTGTGAATTTCCCTCTGGGATGAATAAAGTATGTATGTATCTATCTATCTATCTTATATTGGTGAGTAGGTATGTATTATATATTATTGTTCCTCTTATGAAGCAGGAGTTTCTTAATGTGAGCACCTTGCCAAGAACAAATTTTTAGGATGTGACTGAGATGGCAGAAGTAGCTCAGCTTCATTACCAACTAGACAAGATATGCTACTCTGGCTGATGTTAGCTGATTTGAGAAACAGCGAATATATATTCCTCTGACAAGTGTACTTATTGGCACATCATCCACTGAGGAGAAAATAACTCTTATGAAGAGAAGACCGGGTTCCTGTTTAGCTTAGCTTATTAGCTCATCTAAGGCATGCTTCATTACACAATGAAAACCTACTTTCCCTCGGCTATTTTTAAATTGTAAAACATGATTTCAGTTGTATTGTCTGTGCGCTGTGCATTGTTATTGCACTACTTTCTTTAACTCTTGTTAAAGAACTCACTGGTGTTGTCACCTAGAAGGCAAGTCTACAACCATATGAAAATTTCACACAGTCTCTTTTTTTGTTTTTATTTTTGTCTTTGTTAACCAAGTATCCATTCGCCAACTCAGATACGGATATAGGAATATCAAAATTAGTCAGAATGCATATTTGTAATAAATATTTATCACTAACTACATCAGGAATTTTTATTACAAATGATCTACTGTAGTGCCCTTAGTTCAGTTGCTGTAATCTTTTTGGCAACTCTGATCCTTTTGCATCCCTCTTCAGCAGTCCTCTTCTGGAATATATCCACCTCAGCCTCACTTTGGATTTCAAGATGGTGGTCATATGAAATGAGCATATTTAATGATCCTATATAACGTTAAGCAAGATAGTAAATAGAGTGAAAACTGTTACACATCCCATCTACAACAGAGCAACTACAGCAAACTGTGCAGCGAGTCCTAAAAGCCGGATGACTAGATCTTGAAATCGGCTCATTAGAATGTGTTTTTAAGCTAAAAATAGTCACAACAGTTGAGCACTCAGTGTTGCTTGCCTAAATTGAGCAGAATGTCTTGCTGATGTGAATGGAACTTGTGTCTCTGTTGTCTGCATAAACGGAAATGAGCCAGCCTCCGCCAATGACAAGTACCTGGAAATATGCTGATGTGGCAACTTTCACTTCATGGATCCTCTCTGGTGTATTATTGAACAAGAATGATAAAAATGTTGGGGAATTTTAGGGTTTAAACTGATCAGATATGGCTAATCCACATTTAATACTGGTTTCAGTATTTATATATTGCTGACAATTATAATATGTTAACATTCTAGATCAGAGTATTTAAAACATTGCACACTCCTAGAAAGAAAGTTTGTGTAGCCTACTGTAACCGTCTCCACTGAGGTACACTGTAGTACACTGTTTATTCACAGAGGTGTGTGGAGAAGCTTACACTCAAAATGAAGTAAATGTAATGTTATTTTGGTGATCATCACTCACTGAAAAAAGACTTTAACAAAATACACTTGAGTAGAAGCACAGTAATACCAAGTCAAAATTACTTAAGCTTCAAGAACTTGTAGAACTGCGGTAGAATTTCTTAGTTTGTCCAGCACGTCAGCATAGGAACTGAAGTTTGTTAGGCTCTGTTCCTCTCTTTTTGATGCACTCTTGGTCAAGAATAAAATGACAAACCTCAAAGATCAGTGTGACCAATCATAAAGCAGAGATGCAGTCACCAGCGTGATATAATGAAATTATACAGAAGAAAGAAATGACTAACTACAAACTACATGTTAATGGTTATAATGTAAATGAGTAAAAACAGACTGAATAAAAAAAAGAGTAAAGTATTATCATTTGTACTCAGCAAAGTACAAACCCATCAAACTTTTACTATAGCGTATGAAAAAGATGTTGAGAGAACTCAAATTATCAAGACAACATGATGCAGTAAGAGTTTTGAGTTTTCATCCAGTTTGTTTAACCCACTTAGGTTTCTTTGTTCATCTGGCATTCAGCTGCCAAAAAAGATATTAACTTGCTGAGACATGATTTAATGGAAATGCTAATTATAACATCTCCCTTCATGTCTTTGGAATACAGTTGATTTGGTGCAGTGTGTAACATTGCTTCTCTCCACCCAAAAGTTCAGGGTTTGACAAAAGAACCTTAATAAGGACAACTTCAAGAGAAACCCTAATGCTTCATGTTTCCTTGATGTTCTGAGTTTTTCCAGTGTGTAATTAAGTGAATGTAACCTTTGTCTACCTGTCTCTGTATATTTCTGTACCTCCAGAAACACTGCAACCAGAAACAATATAGTGCCTATTTTGCTGTATATGATGTTACTTTGCTACCATGAAACAGAAGTGAATGAACCCTTAGAATGCAAGCGGCAGCGCAACAAATGGTAAATTGTTGTCATACAGCAAAACAACTCACATGGAAGTTCCCCCTGGTTGTACTGAAGCTGGAAGTGTCAGACATCATGCTACATGTTCCTATGTCACATAGATCCGAAGTTCTTGTAATTTAAAAACATGTAATAATAATAACCACCACTGGGATTTCAAAAATGGCATCACACGCAAATGCCCATAAAGAACAAAAATGCCCACATTTCTTTTATTTTAGGTCTTAGAAACAAATTGAGAAAAACTCAAGATGCTTAAACCCGGGAGAACTTTCAGGATAGTCTCTGCCCACAAGTGAGTGGGGAAAAATTGCAGAGGGAGGGTGGCCAGAGAGCGGCTGGGTGGTGGCGCGCTGAGAAAATAAGCAGCAAATGGTGACCACACACCGGTTTTAGACCCTTTTTTATTGGTTAAAAATCAGATTTTACTAAGGGTTAACAGAGCACTAGTGTCCAGTCAGCACTTGGCATCAGCCTATACAAGTTCAGGTGTTGGAAGGGAAATGTTGGACTGGTCTATCCTTAGCGTTTGTGACCGTTTTCCAGAAAACTTAGCTTTTACAGAACAGCACAGTCACAGTATTATTGTCGTGATATCTTTCATGTTGTTCATGTCCATTCAGTGCATAAACAAGACTGATTAGAGGATGCCTGGCAGTCTCTGTTCATTTTCTGTGGTGATATCATTGTTCATCCACAGCACATTCACAGCTCACATTCACAAGAGTAGCCTTTGATTACAGTGAAAAGAGTCCAGCCATGACAGTTATAGATCCAGCAGAACAAATTGACTAATAGACAATCTCGCCAGCCTTTGGACCTCCAAATTGATGAGCCACAGGGGGTCAATGAAGACTGGGGCAAGTCACTATGGAGACCCGGCTAGGTCTCTATGGTGACTACTGGGACTTTATGTCATCTAGTTCTTGATCTTGGTAGTTGTGGCCACATGAGGGTCTCTCTATCTTTGTCTGTCTCTTTCTCTCTATCCCTCTTTCTCACCACTCCTTCTCTCTCTTATTCTCTCTCTGCAGTCCACTCTCTCTTTCTCCTTTCACACACTCTCTCTATCTTTCACACATTCTCTTTCTCTGCCTCCCTCTTCTGCTCTCTGTGCCCTTCTCCCTTCTCTCTCTCTCTCTCTCTCTCTCTCTCTCTCTCTCACACACACTTTCTCTCGTTTTCTTTACCTACCTCTCCTCAAGTGAACTGGCCATTCAGGGATGAACCTGCTCTCCCAGTCGATGTGTTTTATGAAGTGCTCTGGGGAGCAGCCGTACGCATGCACGCGCACACACACACACACACACACACACACACACACACACTCTCTGGGACAGTAATGTGTTTCTGTGTGGTGCCTGTGCTGAGCTTGCCGCAGGCTCCTCATTCCCAACCAGTCCATCACGTCGGTTCTGGTCCATACTGAAGATAGATGCCTGGCGTGGGCTTTAAAATAGAATAATGTATGCATTATTCATGCAGTGCCAGCCCCGGAGCTTCTCATTAAACTTTACACGGCAAATGGGGAAGACAGCCACATATTAAATGTGTCTCCCCATCATAGATGTCCCCGCCATAGCCATATTTGAGAAAATAAGTGGAGATAGAGAGAAAATGCTTTGATTTTTCAGGGGAGCTACATTGCAGGGTTCTGATGTTGGGCTCTTGGAGCTCAAAGTACTGCAAAAAGTGCATATCATTTTGAAGGGAAAAAAGCAGATTCATTGCTCTTATTTCTATTCACTGCTCCTCTCTTACATCCGACACACCCTGCTACTTATCGCATCACTACAGGATCATTTGATTAATCATATTCACTTTAAGCTGATGATCATTTTAGATGCAGAGCAACTTATCTGAGGCCTTTAAACAAGCTCATAGTTATACAACCTAGCAAAAGCAGGACATCCATAAGTTTAGCTCATTCCCTTAGAACTCTCTTTATGTATTAGATATGCATTGCAGCGTACAGAGGCTTTCTCATCGTCATGATCAGTTCAGTGTAGCATTGTTGAGGGTTTTCACCCAGACTTAACAGCGGGCGTGATGCAGCGTCTTAAAACAGCAGGAGCTTGATTATGTAACTCCTATACATGCACACTTGTAAACATCAAATGATCTCTTAGCATACCATAAAAGAAAACTATTATTATGCAGCACCTTGGAAAAATATGAAAAGGTAATAAAAGAAGAAAAACGTGTCTGATAAGTCATCCGACATCTCAATGAGCAGTGGAGGAGAAGCGCGTAGGGAAACTGTTAGTGAGGAGAACATCAAACGAGAGTTTTGGGCTGAACTTCCATGAACCCGGGAGCCCCAGCAGGGGCTCCGTTTCAGGCTTATTAAAAATGGATTCATAAGCTGGGCTCCCTGTGGCTGCGCTCTCTGTTTGAAGTGCTACTGTAACTGTGTGCATGGTGTCATCCCCCGCAAGACAGCTTGGGCATAGAGTGAGGCAACAGTGTGTGCCACCTCACCTGTGAGATCACTTACATGCATAAACCCCAAATCCACCAAATACCAGGAGTAGGGACTGATGATGCATTCTGTTGTACTCAGACCCTACAAAAATGGCTGGTCACACTATTGGACAGAAAGGCAATAATTAATTGCTAATAACACCTAATTGATAGCTTACAGACTACAATGCCATATTTGAGACCCTCTTCTCAACTACAGCAATGACACAATAACATGACTGATCTAACGACTACTGCTCACTCTTAAATACTTAAAAAGTTGATTAAAACTATTACCTAACAGCTATAGCATGCTAGTAGCACAATCTCGCTGTAATAATAATAATAATTATAATAATTATAATAATAATAATAATAATAATAATAATAATTTATACAGTGCCATTTTCAAACTCAAGACTGCTTTACAAATAGTTGAGACATAGAACAAAAATCAGTGCTAGACAGTAGTAGACAAAATAAAAATACAGTAAATGGTCCAAATTACAACAACACTTTCTATCAACTACAACATGATCACCAACACTTACTGAAGGACTGTGCAAAACAGCAATATACAAAGTAAAGATTTTACCTGAATATCTTTGTTTTTACTTATTCATTCTTTTTATTAACCTTTATTTAACCAGGTTTGTCCCATTGAGCTTGTTGTTAACTAAAACAGCTGACATGAATACCAGTCTTATATGAAGCAAAATTATGTTTCTGCATTAAACATACTCTTTGCTGAATGAAAACATTCATATTTGTGTGTATACACAGTAGTTTACGATGATTGAGACCCTCCAGTCTGACAGGAGGCAGTGCCAGGCATTGCTGGCTTAAAAAAGTAGCCCAAGTATATATCAAATCAAGGGGTTTCACTGCATGTAATACATCACCGCACATTTGACACTGAATCATAGAGAGGCTGTGTGAAGCTACAGCTTGGGCTAGAATAAATCAGCCCCATGTTAGTCAGTTATTGTTTTTCTTATGGCCTGTCAGTGGTGGTGCGGTTTGTAGGTGCCCAGGACTCCAGAATAATCAGCGTTTGTTATCAGCAAATAAAATGATGTGAATGCAAAACTGATTTTAATGTCCTATTAATGTCCTATTTCTTTGAAAGACAGGGAGAGCTGAGTGTATTTTTATGATCTGCTGTAGATGCTTTGTAGATTCTCACCTTGTCTTTAACTTTGAACTGAGTAGCTTTTAATTTGAACTCTTTCAAAACCCTAATCATAACACTCTAACCCTAAAACCTAACCCTAACCCCATCTCCAATCCCAATCCTAACGTTGTACATTACTTAGGATAAATAATGCAGAAGTTCATGGTTTGTTAATTGCAACTAAGGGGGTTCGTTATTAATAAATGCTAGAGAGACAATATTTTGGTTTTTAAGAAAAAAAAAACACTAGGAGCTTCAAATGTCAATTTTTAGAGGACAAAGAGGTCACCTTAGGCAATTGTTAACTATTTTGTAAACAGTACTTATCACAGGTTCTTATCATGGCTTCTTTTTTTTAATGAATGCAGAGGATATCATTAGTTAAGGAAATGTTAATGTTCAGAGTGACCCCCACAGACATAATTCGTAACACAATGTTTCTGGGTAGTCAAGAGAACCCATTCAGCATTATACAGCCTCTGAGTACAAAGGAAGGCAGCATGAGGAGTGTGTGAGAAGAATGTTCCAGTGTCAGTGTGGTTAATTCCGGTCACTGCACTGCTCAGTGTCTCTGACCCAGCACAGGGGCTTCCTCACAGTTAATTAACAACTCATGACATAGTGATACGGGTGTGCTGGAGGTGAATGAAAAATCAAATGGAATGCAAAGCTGTGGCCCTCTTGGACTGGAACTGACCACTGAAATATTCCCAACTGAAATATCACCCATCCTTTTTCCAGCATTAGCTAGTATTTAGCAAAATTACTTGCAATTATGGCGGTTTGAGGCAGAATGCATGTGCAATATCCCAAACGTTTTTATAAACAAACAAAACAAAACAAAGTCCAAAGGGCCCATGGGTAACACAAAATACAAGATAATTCAAAGGTTTGAAACAAAGACATAGGCAAGGCCTGGCAACTGATAACACAGCAATGCAAACAGTAAAAGACTATCCACAAACACAGGGATATATACACTGACTAGACAATGAGAAACACCTGGGCAAGGGAGGAGACAAGAAAAAAAAACAGGTGAACAGGATAATAAGGGGGCAGTTCTAAGGTGGAAACTAAGATAACAACAAACTCACATGGCACACAGACGCATGGCAAAGGTAAACAAAGACAGAAAAAAGGGACACAGGAGGTACTCTGTTACAGTACTCCATCCCCTGAATTGTAAAAATGAATTATAAGTAATCCACTTATTTTTACTTTGTATACTCTAACACTAAATATGCAAGGCAAAATAAAGTTATTTGCCTGTAATACACTGCTTCACTGAGTTCAGGAAGCTCCAAGCTTACATAAATGGAAAGCAAACATCTAACAGGGGCAAGATTGCTTCTTAACTGAAGAATTGATTTCCACCTGTAAACCACTAAAACTGCTACATTGTTAAGCTGAAGAACACTATGTTTAATAATCAGTGATTATGCTTGAAAGGTGTGAAAATGAAAACAAAAACAGAAGAGAAAAACTCATTCAAATATATAAAATGAAAAGCTGCTGTTGGATCAATAATCTTGAAGTGAAAGCTGCCTCACACCACCTAGACATTAAACCAACAGCTCAAAATGCAGCATCTGACAGGGGGAAACCATCAAAAGACTGATAATCTCTTTGATGGCTGAAATTGGAGTGAACTGGCCCATACTATCAAATCTTGAATATAAAACTGGCATGTATTGAAAGGGGGCAAGAAACAAACCATTATTCAAGACAAAAGGACAAAAAGAATGAGTCTGAGGCAGCAGGAAATTGTTTTGTGGCCAGATTAGCATTTTAGCCAAATTTAAAAGCGCTATGTGTGGTGCCAACCTAACACTGTCCATGCCCCATGAAAAATCATCCCCACAGTGAAGTATGGTGGCGGCAGTATCATGCTGTGGGAATTTATTTCCCTCAACAGGGGTGTCTTTTTAAAACTGAAAGAAAAATAAACAGAGCATGAAATATTGCAAGAGAGCATTCCACAGTCTGTAGCTTAGGAGAAAGATAACCTTTCAGCAGGATGAAGATTCTAAGTGTTGGCAAAACAAACTCTGCAATGGCTTGAAAGCAAAAAGGTGAATGACCTTAATCCCATTGAGAATCTATGAAACAATAGCCCATAACTGTCATCCATCAAACCTGAATAACCTGCTGGAAATCTGCCAAGACAGTGGTTTGTGTTTACTCCAACAGAGTACTGCAGTTTACTGCAGTAAAATATTTCTCCACCAAATAAAATGTTGCATTTTTGGTTTGAAAAATGTAGCATAAGTTATAGTAGTTATAGTAAAAACAGTGATTATAATATGTGTATCATTTGTAATGCAGAAAATGTTTATCATTTACAAGCAGTTAGTTTGTTTTTCAAAGCACTGTATAAGAGCATGCAAAACTAATAATCTATAAATAAGTCAGATTCCTGAAACTGAAGCGTGAGAGCCTTGAATCACCATATCTAACCCGATTTTATTGAAAAAAAAAAACTTTGGCTCTTTATCTAAGAGCTTTACAGGGAGGGCCCAGTCAAGGCAAATGAAACCCACTCTGGAGAGACGCTGTAGAGACAGTGCTTTACATCTTCAGTGTTGCTCTTGTGTTTCTCTCCTGCTTAATCAGCATTCCTTCCAGTTTCCCATGGCAGTGCTATCATTGATTCTCTGTCTGGACACAGAGCAAGCCCAAACACCAGTGACAAACACTTATCTCTCACTGCTGGCTTTGAAAATGTGTGCTTTTGATGAATGTGCTCTAAAGCCTCCTGCTACACAAGCTTTTGGACCTCATGGACCTGGCTTGTAACTCACTTACATAGTATCATTCACTCACTCATGTTGAGTAGGCTAAAGTTGTTCCACAAGGAGGCACTATTTAGTGGTTTGTGTCTGGGGCAGAAGTTGCCTGATATTGACTTGCCACCATGACTAGGCTAGTTGATTATTTATTAGATTGTCAATCAAAAAAGGTGAGTTATAATCCATTACTAAACATTAAAAATAGACTCAGGAAAAAGCAGCAGTCTTACTGCAACCAAAATGAGCCCTTTGATCAACAAGTAATGGCACCAGGACTGCATTTCTACATTGTTCTAAAAAAATGAAAATGACTAGCTAGTCACCCAGAACACATAATACTATGAGCTCATGATGTGAAAAAAGACCCTCTTGCTTTGCGCACAGGAGCAGTAACTTTAATATGCTGGTGATTTCTACCATTTATGCCTTTAGTGTTAATGAGCTGGTTGATGACTGAGTGACATTCAGATATAGATTGCTGAAGGTAATGTATGTATCTAGTGCTATGGTGTGCTTGACTATTTTTTTTCTTAAAACAAGCCATGTTTATACACTTTGATTTGTTTATCCATGTAACATTGCTCAGTATACTTATAATGGGTATTAGGATTCAGTGCCTAATTTTTGTGCTAAAATCTCTAGCTGGGTCTTTGAGAGTTGGAAGAGCGTTGGGGGTGGGTTGATGCTTAACATCTAACAGTTATTGTTAAGTGATTAAAATGTCTTATATTTTATGAAAAAGAATCCTTTAACCAAAGTGGTTCAATACAGCCAAGAAAATATTTATTTCATTTTATTCGTTACATGTTGTTTTAAGTCAAAGGTCATTTACAGACTATCTAACCAATCGACCACAGCATGTCCGGCTGAAGAGCAGCACGGGAGCGCCGCAGGGAACTGTCCTATCACCCTTCCTCTTCACCCTCTACACGACTGACTTCAGGTACAGGTCTCAGTCGTGTCACCTGCAGACATTCTCTGATGACTCTGCCATTGTGGCCTGTGTCAGGGACGGACAGGAGGATGAATACAGGAGTGTGGTAGACAGCTTTGTTGAGTGGTGTGAGCTGAACCATTTACAGCTAAACATCACAAAGACAAAGGAACTGGTTGTGGACTT
>JBBPCZ010000163.1:5389853-5429380 GCA_037974445.1 Brycinus macrolepidotus | reverse complement strand
TTTTACTTGAGTACATATTTTGCAGGATACTTGTACTTTTACTTAAGTACTAAGCTTCAGTACTTCCTCCACCACTGAAAGAGATGAAAGAGAGATGTACAAGGCCTTTTGATTCATCTATATGCATGCATATCACTTATTGTTGCTGTCCCATCAAAACCTTGTAACTCAGTTTTTTCTACACTGTGTGGACATTTCATGACTAATAGACCAAAAATGACAAAAAATGAAGGAATAAATAGTCAACATACATTTGAATAAAAAAAAAGATTTCAATTCCTTCCACTTTAAAGTTTTGTCTGCTTTAAAGCTGACAATATGAAATAGATCTACCCTGGCATCCAGACCAGACTTAATTGGCTTGTTCACACTCAAATGTATCTGTAGCATCTGCATTTCATGCCTGCATGAGGGGTGCTGCACACCTTTACTACATCAATCTCTTGCTGTCTTTGTTGTCAGACAAATATGTGCTGTGAATATGTTTGTGTGCATGTACTGGCTTTTAGAAATGGTTAGAAGCAATCAATCAATCAAACAAACAAACAAACAGGAGAGGTGAAGAACAAACAAGCTACACAAAGCAACTGTTTTAGTCTCTGCTGTGATGACACAGTTGATTAAGGTGGTCATATGTGGCTGTAGGCGGATGCATAGGGTCACTTTAACATTTGCTCTAGAAATGTTATGCAGCCATATGCATCCCTGACCACTATAGCATTGTACTATAGCACTGTCGAGTTTTGATCATATCAGTTAGCATGTATTGTAATGCCAAATGTGAGCAGGACCAATAACAGCTGCTACTATGCCACATGGAATAGCATTTAATGGTGACTCTGGCACATGTTTGTTTGTTTGTTTGCTTTTTTCAAAATGAATGTATAATTAAAATAAGAGTATGTAAACAAAGGTGGTTTGATGCGAGTGGTTCGATGTGAAATGCTCCATTTACCATTATCAAGTCAGACATTTTGGTTAGTAAACAAAAGCCTCTAGAAATACCTTACAGAAAGTTCTTATACTAAATGGTTATGAACACCATGCCTGATGCCTAAAACATTGTTTTAGAGATTTTGAGACAAAGAATGATTGATTGATTGATTGATTGATTGATTGATTGATTTTGATCAGTTTATGGTGGATGGTCATGCAAGGCATCATGAGAAAAGTTTATGAAGTTGTCTACAACTTGTATATTAGTTATGTTGTAGCAAGGTTTACAAGGTTCCAGTGTAATGAATCCCATATTTCCAAAGCCACTGTTGCTCTGCTGATCCACCACACTGTTCTGCTGATTGAATGTTCACGCATTTATTTTCATCCCTTTAAACAGAGAGGCCATTCTTATTTACAAAGTAAATATGTTTGCTACTGAGGTAATTAAACTAAAAAAAACATCTTTAAGGCTCATCATAATGACCAGAATGAGATTTGGAGAGAGATGGATGAGGTAAAGCGAGCGTTTGATCACGTAACCCAGTTTAGGACTTGATGAAAATGCCTGGACATGAGCTGAGAATAGCTAATGAAGCTTTCCTGGAAACATTATTACTTATTCATTCATTACTCACGAAACAGAAGTGATTTGTACACACATTAAGTCTGGTGTTCCACAAAGTTGCTTTGAAATTGATTGCTTGAAGTGAATGCCAGCTACACAGAGTACCCAGCGCTGACAGCAGATGGAGCAGTGTGAGGAGCAGGGCAGCGAGACGGTCCTGTCTCAGACATAATCACATAACAGGCTTTTCCTTCTGCACTTCAGCATACACATTCAGAATAAAATGATGACTCTTTTCTCACCGCTAGCCAGCATTAAGCTCTTTTTGGCACCTTGTGAGAGGCTCTTTTTAGATGGTGTGACCAATCCAGATTTACATTCCAAATGTCGCTTATATGCCATTTCTAACTGCCTCAGCAAAATATCACCAAGAAAGAACTAACATGTTAATGGAGAAAAGATTCTGTGTAACTTCTGTGCCCCAGACTTCTTTTCAACTACATTTATGTAACGCTTTGAGGAAGGTGTATTAGTTTTTCAGTATTTGTCTGGCGAACCCCAGTCATGAAATAGTTGGAGAGCTGAGCTCAGACGCAGACAATATTACCTGTCTACCGATTATTAATATCACTGCCAAATGTCCTCTTAGGAAGAATTTACAGAAATGTGTGTCACAAAAGTGTTCTCTGCTTCTCTGCATGTGGAGCGAATTAGTTTGTATAATATGCAAACAGATTATCCTGTGGTCCTGAAAATGTAAGTACATTCTTTAAAATAAAAGTTCTAGTAAATAAGAGGTGTGTGTGTGAAGAATCTTCTTTAGTTTAAAAATAAAGGTTCCTTAACTGGTCCTTGGCTTGGATGTGTGGTTCTAGGGAAAACTGTAACTTGGTATAGAACCTTTCAAAACACACACACACACACACACACAGACACACACACACACACACACACACAAACACACTAACAGACACACACACAATGCTTCCGAAATAGTCCTTGGCTTGGATGCATGGCTTTAATTGGTATAGAATTGTTACATTATGTGGAGATTCTTTAAACTGTAAAATGGTTCTTCATACTCAAATATCTCATTATCTCAGCTTATTTAGGGAACTCTTTTTGACGTCTTTATTTTTAAGAGTGTGCTCATTTTTTTCTCTGCATGTCCACAGTTAAACTATAAGAAGCACTAGTTTTACATTTTGCACTTATAATTTAAGAGTTGTTGCAGCAAAGGACTGTACAATTTCTTGTCTCCATCTTATTTTCCACTGTTTAGTATTTATTGTCTGCTGTCCTGTATGAAATGCTTGTATAGTGTTTACTGTCTGTGTTCCTTGTATGACCTTTTTTCACTGTTGTCACCATCTGCTTGTCTGCTGTGGTTGTGTTAAACGTGTTACACTGGATCTGTATTCCATCCCCACTCAACGTTTTTCTGTGGGGAGATCGAATGTCAGTGAAGTATGACTTTTGAACAGAGAAAAAGGCCCATCTAGCATGTGATTTGTTGAAATCTGATTTGCTTTATTACAGAGCAGTTTCTTTCTGTACAGCATCTGAAATGGAAGAAGAACTAAAATGCAGTCAGTGAGGCACACATAAGCCAATGATATTCAGCATTTCCCTTCACTGCAAACTGGAGCAATGTGATATGATGTAAGTATGATAAATGAGTGAGCGCACAACACTTCACCAAGTAAAACGATTAATTACAATTAATCACAGTGCACAGCACTCAAGTGTAGCCGGTGGTGGGCTTGTCTGTTTGATGTATTGCTTTTGTAAGAGCCAGTGGCTAGATTTCAATCTATAGCTGAGTAGTTGAGATATTAAACTCAATCAATCTATGTACAGAGTCATTATATCTCTATAGCACAATGGGTAATTACAAAGACTGGGGGTTCATAACAAAATGGCCAGTGCTTGAAGTGCTCTCAGTAGGGGCAAAACAACTTGACTGCATGGCAGCAATTTTCAGAGGGAAAAAAAGTTGCAGGGGTTATGCACTCACAGTGCAAAAAAAAAAAAAAAATCAAATACATAATGAGACTGGTGTAAAAAATATTACATGGTTCTTCATCTTTTATTCATATTTTTACTTGCATAAAATTCTCATTTAATATAACACCACATTTCTTATAGTTGTTATTATGAACAGTACAGTGGGGTCTAAAAGTGTATTAGTAGTATTGTATTTGTAGAGCACACGCAGCAGCTCAACATGCTTTACAGATAATGTTCAACGGTGATTAAAGAAACTGACACTGATTAAAGAAACACAATCACTTCCAACCTTGTAGTGGGGGGAGGTATTCTATGAGTGCCAGTATTGATTGGGAGGTATTTTATGAGTGCCAGTATTGACTGGAAGGTATTCTATGGTATCTCCAATAATACCACTCTCACCAAACTGTTCCCTCTGCCTTATTTGCCAGTGACAACCAGCTGCTAAAAAAGTTTATTACAAGTAAGAAGTCTGTTTAATCTGTGTTTAATCTGCTGTGAGCTACTAATATTGCATTTTAATATTTTTTGCAAATGTAAAATTTGTAGCTAGTTCTCCCAAGCCTATTTATCTGTTGGGTTTGTAGCCCTGTATTTTACCTCATTTAAAAAGTAGAGAGTAGAAAGTAGAAACACTTCTTAAAACTTCTACAAGAAAGGACAGAGCTGAACTGCTGTAAACTGAAAAGGTTGTAAATACATTGTTTCTTGTGACATCAAAGTAACAAACAACAGGCTGTTTTGCAGTGTAATTCTACCTATGGCCTATATGGAAATCAAACTTTTCATTAAATATATATATGTACATATTTAATACAAAGCAGTTCATTCCAAATGATATTATCAGCATAATAATTTGAGTGAAAAAAAGTATGATCTGTGCAATATATACATGCATTTTAGAATGTCTTAGTATTTGCTATGATCCCTTTTGCTTTACTGTGCACTTCAGCAAGCATGGACTAAACAAGTTTGTGTAAAAAACTCTAATTTCACATCTACAGCACATCTACCTGAGAGTCATCTGAACATGTGCTTTAATTGAAGGTACAAGACTCACAAAAACAGACCTATTTATTCAAAAGTCTTAACATGGTCGATGTCACAGATTAGCTGAACTGAATAGTGACCAACAAATAGTGCACTTAAATATTTCTTCATTTTACTTGTTTACTTGTCTGTTTTAGATTTTTCAAAAGTCTAAAACTTTCTGTTGTTTATTTCCAGGCTTAAATGAGTATCTGTGTGTGTGTGTGTGTGTGTGTGTGTTAAAATCATTGGCAATGTGTGTTAATCTATACAAAATCTTGGACCCATTCATTACTTTGCAGTGCAATCACATCAGTGTAGCTGTCTGGTATCTCAGCAAATATTAAACCATACTTAAGGCACACTCAGTGGTAAAGCTTATTGATATGGTAGTGATATCTCTGTCCCTGTCAGTCGCAGACAGTAGCTCATGCATCTCGGTTCTCTCTTGGCTTGCTAAAAAAAAAAGCGCAGTCGGGGAGAAGAATACAGATCTAGTCACTAACAAGTGTGCCATCTCTCTTTCTCTATCTGTCTCAGCTCATCTCATCCCCAGACTGAGGGGAAACTACGTCTGTGACGCTTCTGAACAGCAGCCAGAGGCCCCGAACGCCACTCAGCAACAATGGAGCAGATTTGTGTTTAAGTGACGGCCTTGAGGATTTATGATGCTGAACTGCCATCGGGGGACACTCAGTGGTTTTTATTGTGTTTTTAGGAGGCCAAAAGAGAATTAAGCACAGTTAGTGGTGCTGTTTTGTTTAAAAATGCACTGAACTTTTTCTGACCCTCTTTTGTTGCTTTTGTAAAGGGGGAAAAAGGGAACTTTTGTGATAACTGAGCACATTGCTGGTCAACCATTTGCATTCTGCAGTTTTAGAGAGTCACTCTCATTGATGCAAATAGCCTAGTCATAAATCTCTACAGTGAGAATAAGCCCTCATTAACCTTCAAAACAAGCTTGGTGCTTTCTGACCTAAAATGCTAAATTCTTCCTCTTCTGATGATTTGGCTCTCAGATAACGGATCACTGCTCTGAGAGCTTGTTTTTAGGTCACCCTGCTGAGGTCATCCTGCAAGCTGGAAGTGATGTCACCTGGTACGGACCGGAATCCTATGTAAGGATTACAGAGATCCGAGAAGCCCTCCAGCATCAGCACATCTAAGACAGGCTGCATCACCAGAGTGACCGGGACTGCACTCACTCTAAAAGAGGCTGGAGGGGAATCTGTTACGCTTTCTCATCCTACATGCATGAGGTGATGCCATAAAGAGCTTAAAGATAGTATTGTGCTTTTTTCCCCTCTTATTATGTTGATGTGGAAAAAAATAGGTATACTTCATTTTTACATGACCATTTCCAACCTCTCTTCATTCCTTATCATTAAATAGTCTGTTGTTGTTGTTACTGGTGTCTTTAAAACTGATATATATTTAATTGTACTCTGTTCTGATAGGCCTGTACTACATCTAATTCAAAAAGCAGTCTGAGCTGAAAAACAATATTCAGGCATGTCAGAAACAGCACATCGCCATCTGCTCCAATAACTCTGCTACAGACTGTCTGCAGCAACAACAGTCCTTATCACTTCACTCTGTGGTGAGCTGAATGGGTGGTCATGTTTAAATGTGATGATGATGTTACAAGGAATTTAAGATGCACTCTAGCAGAAAATACATTTGCAGTGCATGACATCATTACATTTTAGGTGTATGTAAGTGTGTAGCCAACATATACTGCGGTGTGATGTCATGACTATTATTTAAATACTCATAAATCCAATTAAAGGGGCAGTGTCTTAAAACTTGGAGAAATGGCTACCACAGGTAGAGATGAAATAATGCACAGTAAAGTGGCCCTTATAGTCACCCGTGAACACAGTGTGAACTTCTTTCTCTGCATTTCTATCCATTCACCAAGTGAAACAGTGGGCTGCCACCAACAGGGAGCACCCAGGGAGCAGTGTGTGGGGACGGTACCTTGCTCAAGGGTACCTCAGTGGTGCCACTAGCAGTCCTGGTATTCTAACCTACAACCTTCTGATCGCAGGGGCAACTCCCTAACCACTGGGCCACCGGTTTACATTTACGTTTATGGCATTTAGCAGACGCTTTTATCCAAAGCGACTTCCATTCCTTAACTACATGGGACAGTCTCCCTGGAGCTCAGGAACCCAGTGGTGGTATCCTGAAGGTAGGATTCGAACCCACAACCTCTTGGTCCAGAGGCAAGTATCCTACCCACTAGGCCACCACCACCAGTCACAGCAGTGACTTTTTCCCATCTGATACTCTTAGGGCCTTTTCACACGTGATAGTCTGGTTTCACATTTCACAATTTTGCAAGCCCACTTAAGAACTTTTCATGATATACCCTGTCGTCACCACTTACATGGGCTGCGTCTCCCTATATGTGAGACTGATTTGTGTGTACACAGAAAACTGTACTTTTTGCATCACATACCTTTATATACTGCTGCTGCAGTTTCTTTATCCTTAGGTGACATTACTCTCCCATCCTCTCTGTGATTTTATAACACATTACACCTAACAGATGAAATTTGACCAGGGGTCATCTTTAAGACTACTTTCAGTACATGGGCTGCTTGGACTGGGGAGTGAACTGTACATTCTGAATCTTTAACAATGCATACATAGCATGTTGAAGTCTTCCATTTAACTTCTGAAATTGCCAGAACTTTTACTATTCACCTTCAAAACATAACAATAACTCAGTCAGTTTGCTCTGTATGCCATGTAGTTATTGAATATTAAGCCTTGGGTCTCAAACATACATAGCACAAATGCTTCAGGCTACACAAACATAATTTTGTGTGGTGCTGTGTTCTAAAATGTGTCACGATGCAACATAAGTGCAAGTTGTGCCGAGCGTTGCAACAAGGGTTGCCATAGAAACAGCCAAGCCTGACCAAGCTGTCATGTACCACCCGCATGATTTCATGTGGGCAACCGTCATGGCGGTTTAATGAGTCTGTCGCAGAACTGGTGCGCTTGCCTTAACATATACAGTTCTGTGCAAAATTCTTAGATGCGTTAAAGCCATTTATTTCAGCAGAGAGTGTCTGTCTGCTAGCAGAGAACATTAAAATAAATGCAACCAAACAAGAAAGTAGTAAAAAAGTATTTTTTCTTTCCATAAAGTAGATGTTTTGTGAGCTGGTTAGTATACAGATTTATCCTCTATGCCTCCAGCCATTGCATGGATTTGTGAAACTCTAATCATATATTATAATCATATATATTGACTGAGCCAGACCAGGTATTTGATGTTAACCACAAATAATACTGGGCTTCTATTAGGAGAGGTCTGGAAATGGTTAAGCGGACACACTGATATAGATAAAATCACAGTTTACCATGTTGATATGCATTTGTTAATATTAATTTGTGTTTAACAGCTTTTAACTACAATTTTCTACGGTGTCTAAAACCTTTGCACTGTACTGTATATGGCACATCACCATCTCTTCATTCCAGCAGAACAAATAAAATAGCACATAGTGCACACTACTGTCCACTTGTTTTATTTGTGGCTGTTTTAATAACAGTATATCCTGTTTACAGACCCTGAGATTTGTCCACTATTGCCCCCTTGAGTTCTGAGAGTTTTAACAATCACAGAAACACGGGGGCACTCAATGAGTGTATGTGTGTTTGCAGTTCGCTGCCCAACCATTGTCATTGTCATGTTCATTAAAATGATAAATAAAGAAAAACAGTCCTATTTCCTCACCTGCATTGGCCCCTTCTGAGAACCTAAAATATGACTTAATTTAACTGTGTCCCTTAGTTCTCCTTAAACCTCTAAGGCAAACAAACCACCACAAAACACTTTTCTCCTCTTCCTGGACTGAATAACCAATGAGAAACTTAAGACGCTCATGGATCATATGAATGATAGAAGTACTCTTCAACCTGCATTCATGGCATCATTCTTCAAGTCTTGCAACTCCCTCTGATGTTTTCATTGGAGTATTTTCAGAATTTCAGTGCTCCTGTGTTGTACGTTAAAAACAAGGCGTCCTCCTAGGTGATCAGAGCCATAAAGTTTTATTCATTCTTTTATATACAGGCTACTCATCAGCATTCAAAACCACACATTGCCAACAGCTGGTGCAATCAAAGATATATTATGGCCTGTAATAAAACTTGAAAATGTCAGATTAAGTGGTATTTTATACAGCCTCATTAATTCAAAAAAAGGTCAATGGAGATTTTTTTATTTGAGGAAATATGAGAAGACAAGTCTATTAATGATAATAGTGGCAAGAGGCAACAGTTACTGGCATTTGTGTTTGCATGACATGGATAATGTTGAAAAGGCTGAGTGCACACTCTGTAGTCTCTCCGTCTTTGATTTTAAAGATCATTCTCTGTTTTTAGGAGAAATATGTACTCTCTAAGTCTAGTTTTTTTTTTTAGATAATGACTGCTTTTCTAGGTGTTGCATGGTGTGTTGTCAGTACATTTAGGGCATAAATGCATCGAATTACGTCTTCATTATTTAAACTAAACACAGTAAACATAGCACATTAGTGTGCCAGTTACAGTACTATATAACATACATATACTACACTATCCGTGTTATATACAGTACAGCTATGTTGAGATCAAGTATTCTATGGCTTCCAGTCACTTGGACAAGTTGAAAAAAGCTCTTAAAACTGTGATCTTTTTCAGCATATACAAGTGGTGACATCAATACTCTCAAGTTGCTAAGAGAAAAATGACGTGATAGTTTAAACTGTATAGTGTGATTTCACTTGATAGCCTTTTTCTTTCAGGTGGAAGCAAGTTTGCTTTTCAGATTATGTCAGAGCTAGAAGTAAAAGTGTGGAGTTGTGTTTTCTCCTGCAGCCCATCAGTGACCGAGAGCACAACATGCAAATTTCAGAGAACAGATGGCAAATCATCCATGTTGTAACAAAACCTTGTATCTCCATTTCTATCATTTGTTATTTTATTTTTTAATAATTTGAAATTCCAGTTGTTGCTTTCAAATTTTTACAATGAATGGAGTGATAGAAATGGTTTGGTATTATTAATTGGTTGACTGGTTGATTGATTGATTGATTATTATAGAACATTTGCAGTTTTTAATGTCACCAGAAATCCAGCAGTCCAATTTCTCTATTTTCCAATTTTAGTTTTTTAATCTTTCAAACAAACTTCACTTAACTTCACACAATCTTAAACTTTTAGAGCAAGGTCATAGAACAGCAAATTTTGGTTGTCTAATGAAACCTTTCAATAACTACCAATAAACATTACAAAAATCCTTTTGTAAATGAGGTATGTAAGTGTGGGGAGCCTTTTAAAGGTTTATAGAACCTGCCATAATGTAAAGGTTCTATACCAATTATAGTTTATTTTCCCTAAGCCCATACACCTAATAGATACCAAGACACCATGCAGTAACCTTTATTTTTAATAGTGTGGCCTGCTCTGCTAAAGAGGAGCTTCTTCACAATCTCACGTCCTTTTGGAGCTTTCGGAATTAAGAGACATTCCAAAGGGAAGGTAAATGCTGGCATCCATCATTACCTCAAAAAATCCTAATCTTAGAGAGTAGATATTGCCTCTCACTGATACACCTAAAAATAGATAACATTCTTTAAAATCAAAGGCTCTACAGCTCTACTGATCATGCACTCGGCTTTTTCAACATTATCCATGTCATACAAACACAGATTCCAGTAACTGTTGGTTCGAGGTTAATTTATTGTCATCAGCAGCTGTGTACACATACATAATGTGACATTTTTCCTTGGCCACGGTGCAACATGTAGCAACATTCAACATTCAAGTGCAAGTTATGACAGCAACAATTCAACAAATAGACAATGTAACAATGTAACAATGTAGTGCGAATGGGATGTAAACCTTCCAGAATTACTAATATTGGACCCTGTGTATATTGCACAAGAGGCAGTTAGCAGCATTGAACCACACTGAGTGAGTGGTAAATTATAAGGTTATCAAATAACAGGACATAAGTGTGTCTGTCAAGGCAGAAGGTAAGGTGCAAGTGCAATTGAAAGTTCAGAGTTTAATATGAGAAGTATATAAAATATAAAGTGAGGTAGTTCACTGGAATGACACTTGGCAAGGCAGGGACTAGATAGTTATGTCCATTCAGAGTTCTGATATCCTGCAATATTAAATTGTTTCACAGTCTTGCAGAACCAGAGCGGAAGCTTCGATACTGTTTGCCAGACGGTAGAAGAGAGAAGAATCTGTATAACAGGAGGGAACAGTCTTTCACAATGTTACTGGCTGTTATAGCAGCAGGTTTAGTAAATATTTTTCAGAGGAGGTAGAGGCACACTGATAACCTTGCTGCTACAGTGTGTTACAGTCCAAAACATTACAGTTCCCATCCCAGACACTGATGCAGCTACAGAGCAGACTTTTGATGGACTTTGAACATGCTCTCTTCAGTCTCTGCATAAAATACAGACTATGACTATGGAGGTGGAGTTGAGGGACCAAGAGAGGTCATCCGTGATGTGGACGCCCAGAACATGGTGTTTTTAACCCTCTCATTAGCAGTGCTGTTGATGATGTGAGGTGAGTGAGTAGTGCTGGATTTGTCTGTTTTCATCAGGAAATCTAAAATCTGGTTTACAAGGATGGTGTTGAGGCCCAGCCCACCCAGCTTAGTGGACACTCCGTGTGGAATGATCGTGCTGAATGCTGAGTGGAAGTCAATGAACAGCATCCTTACATGAGAGTCTCTCTTGTCCAGGCTTCTGGGTTTGTGTGAACTTCCACCGGCTCCACCCTGCCCCGAGGTCCCATGGCCCACTCTGTGTAGCAAATGGAGCTCCCTTAGGGTCTCCAGGACCATCAGGGCCTTTGCTGTTTTGTCCTGTTTTTGGTATTGCAGAAGAATTTTATGGTCATACACGAAGATGTGCGTGATACCAGAGCACTTACGTAACAAAACACATGCAATGACATAAAACATTTAGCAGTGATTTCGAGTTGCACTGAGAGGCTGCTGCACAGACATCCACTCACGCTGTCATCTTGACATCAATGTAAATAAGTAGATAAATAAATAAAAATAAACTTAATAGACTCAAATAAAAAAAAAATCTCCTTTGACCTGCAGCTGGAAAGTCCCAGTAATGACAGGTGTTAAGGTCAGAGGTTGTGTCAATCATGCCTCTGGAGGGCCATGTCCTCAGCTAAAGTCAATTTGTTTTCACTAAAAGGCACAGCACTAGTTGAGACGTGATTTATTGCCTCAGAGTCAGAATTGTGAATAATGCAGAGCATTAGCTGCAGTTGCACTAAATTAAAGCTCTTCCTTTTTAATTTCCACATTCGAGAAATATTTTGAATAGGCTTCTGAGAAGTGCCTGGGACAATTAAGGTTTCTGAGGACAGTGAAGAATTTATTTTGGTTTAAATGGACCCGGTCACGCTGCTATGACTTGCATCTCACTCAGTCTTCTTCTTCTTGTTTCTGAATCAAGGATTTACAAGGGGAATAAAGCACAGATGGCTAAATTAACTTTTTGAACTTTCCACCAATTAGGAAGCATAAAAGGAAAGTTTCTTGTGTGTGTGTGTTTTTTTTTTTTTTTAGTTTTTGGTTTCCACAGAAGTTGATTTGGCTGTAAACCACAGTGCTAGACTCATGAATTAATCTGTGTGTGCAGAGTGTGCATTTTCTACTTAAAAGCCAGGACAAATTCCCTTCCAGCATTTTAAAATGTGTGTGAAGCATTCATTCATGTATTTTGTGCA
The DNA here is from genome assembly GCA_037974445.1 of Brycinus macrolepidotus. NCBI lineage: Eukaryota > Metazoa > Chordata > Actinopteri > Characiformes > Alestidae > Brycinus > Brycinus macrolepidotus. The sequence goes on along the minus strand of JBBPCZ010000163.1, from coordinate 5,417,058 downwards.
TGTATGCGTGGGAGGGTGGGGTGCGTCTGAGAATGTGTGTGTACCTGTGTTTCAGTGAGCAGAGTACATTGTTCAGTTGCCTTTTAAATGATTTTAATCAAAGACAAGAGAGAGAAAAGTATGAATGAACAAACTAAAGTAACCATGTATGAAAAACCTTTTGTGGTGACAATTAACCACCATACACAAAAAAATCAGTTAAACTGAAATATTGAAGTATATACACAAACAAACTGCACTATGGTAACACTTTATTTTAAAGTATGATATGAAGTATGAAATGAAGTATTTAATAGGTATATATGTAGTACTATCATAAACTGTTTTGTTGGGCCATATTTTGCATTTAGTAACTTACACTAATCTGACACAACATTAAAACCACTTAGGGTTAGGGAGTTCACCCTGAGATCAGAAGGTCGTGGGTTCAAATCCCTGGACTGCTAGTGACACCTGTGAGGCACCTTTGAGCAAGGTACTGTCCCCACACACTGCTCCCCGGGTGCCCCTTGTTGGTGGCAGCCCCCTGCTTCACTTGGTGAATGTGTTAAATGCAGAGAAAGAATTTCACATTGTTCACACTGTGGGCTGTGGTGTGGTGTGTTCACGCATGACTATAAGGGGCCACTTTACTTTACTTCTGCTGTTAATGTCTTGGTGTCTTGATGGGTCAGAGCTGATTTGGCAAATTGCAAATTGCATTTGTTGATAAAATAAAATGATTATTTTATTCAGACACCTGCAGGTGTTATAAAGGTAAACTCTTGAGGACAAAGGCCTTCAGTCTCATAGAGGATGGATTGGTTTGAACTTCTAGTGCCCTTTATGCCGCATGGCTAGTCAGTGGGCACTGCTCTCTCTCTCCTTAACTACCCGTCTGTGCTCCCACACTCTGACCCCTCTGTAGCAGCAGAGCCCTGGAAAGTGACCTACTGAATAACAGTTTTTTCATAGTCATCAATTTGCTTCTTTTCCCTGTACCCCGATCCATCAATGCTGGTCACCGTGGCCGTTCATCTTGGCACACTTAAAAGAAAAACTGTGGCTGAGATGGTAAAATCCACATTAATCTTCGGCAGTATGAACCAAACCGGTGGCGTGGAGCCTTGGCAGAGCCGGGCCTACATTTCCTCTGCAGTGTGAAGATTAGGGTGAATATTGTTATGTGGGACATTTCTGAGATTACCTCCTATGTCACATTCTACCATGATACATATCATATAATTTAACACACTAGCTTTTTAATAAGCTTAATAAAGACCCTCCTTAGAAGCTCTGCTCACCAAACCCTAACATTTTCAGATGGTACTGTTAAAGTGGGATCTTGTTTGTTTGTTTCTATACTTTTTTGTATACTTTTATTACCTTAGTTTAGCCTCTTCAAATTTCTCTCTAATTAAATTGAAATGATTTGATAACTTTATTGCACAGTCTCATGGGCCAACTCAGGGGCACATTTCATTGCATGTCGTACTATGTATGTGACAAATGTTGAATCTTGAAATCTTGAATCTTGACTCTTTTCTGGCAAAGTGTGACACTTAATTTCTTTATTCTTATAAAAATGGACAGTGGATGATAGATTAATGAACATCTTTTAATGCTGAAATTGGGTTGTAATGTGCATGGAAATTCTGGGTGTCTGTGGAAAAAGCTTTTATACCAAAACTGTCCAGCTTGCTTAATGGCTTTTAAAAAGACAAACAGATCATTTGTTTCAGAAAAATCAAACAAAAGCTTTCGGATCTCCTTCCAAAGGTGGTGGAGGATCTCTTTTAGCCAGTACTTATAATTAGTCATTTTAATCATCATTGTTGACAAGTAAATATGTAATAAACACAACAAAATAGTATTCACCCATAGATCTGGCTGTCCCGGTTTACTAGTAACACACTGTCCCTCTTTGCCAGTTTGTTTGTTAAAGTAGGACACAGTAAAACATTTTAAATGTTTTAAGATTAATTTTTGCTCTGTGTTTACATTCCATGTCCATATGTGTAACAGTTCCAAATCCTTATCATTAATTTTCATAATCCTGGTTTCATAATGGAGCATGCCACTCCCTCAGAAGGAGCATCACATACATAGAACTGTACAAACATAGAAGACCAGGCTAAAGTTCTCCACTTTACTCTTTGTTCCACTTTACCAATATTCACCCTGTGTTAACCCTTATCAGTGGCTTATCTAGAGAAGGTTATAGGATGGCACCAATTGCCAGAAATTTGATTGGCTACCATGGATGGCTCTCCACTAAAACTTGTAGTCAGTTAGTTCTTAAGTTGTCAGTCCTGGAAAGTTAAGTATTGTCTGTCGCTTTTTAGGAAATACAACTGAGCTCAGACTGAATTGAACTGATAACGGTTTGAATTTGATGAAAAGTTACTGTTGTACAAAATCTTGTTTTGTGAAAACATCCTCTAAAAGGTTCTGTCAATCATCTTTTAGAAAGTGATCCAACATTGAAAACAATGCAAAAAAGAATGCCTCAGTCAGCACTTGAATGCGTCCAGTATGAAATGTTCTTAACTCTATGAGAAGCAGCATGACGCAGTAAGCTTTCACAACAGTTTTTGGTCATGAACACACTCCTAGTGTTATAATTTTAATAAGGGATGCTTCTGAGATGTTTGTGATAGGCTTCTGACTCTTTGTTGTTTAAGTAAATAAAAATCACATCGAAACTATATCTAATAAATACAGTATCTGTAGATTTACACTGATGGCTCCAATGAACGTGCTTCAATACAGCTAGGACCAATGGAAATGGAAATATTTCTTAAATGTTTTTTTTATTGCACATTGTGAAATGTTGTTTATAAAGTTTTTTACTATGTATGCTATGAATGTTTTGTTAAAATAGTAAAACTATTTTAAATTTAGATTTCCCATTGTCTCCCATTGTGGCCCCACTGAGGAACTAGTGTAGACAATCCATGGGACCTCTCAAGACATCAGTAGTTATTATTTTTGGTTTCCTGTCCTTTTTTTATGTCAAAAAGTAACAAAAATAACAAAAACTGTAAAGCATGTTTTCACAAAACATGATTTTGTACAACAATATGTTTTCATCAAATTCAAACCATTATCAGTTCGATTCAGTTTGGACTCAATTTCATGTATATGGATTTTTCTTTGTAGTTGGTGTTTAAAAATCCAGGTCAAAACCCCTAGGAAGCAGGTCAAGTGCAGTAGTGACAAGAAAAACACTGAAAGTGTCACACGCACCAGATCGTGACGTGCACGGGATTCCGGAAATGACGCACGTCACGGGGGACATTTAAACGGCATGGCGGCAGCTTCAAACCGCTCTGTCATTGAGTCGAGTTTCCTGGCCAGCTCACCTGTATCACTGGTACCGTGAGTAACCCAGGTTCATTGCACCTGCATCTAGCCTTCCCCCTTTCTGTGTGTGTGAGTGAGAACGCCGATTCCGGTGGGAATCGAGACTCCGTATTCGGAGAGTTCTCAGAGCAAAGCGCGTGGTCCTGCCAACTCACTTCGCCTCTGTTTGCGATTGGGTTCATCCACCACGCCACACTGGTCTAATCATGGTTCTAGTTCATCTCTCGTCCAGCCCGTGACAGAAAGAGCCAGAAGAAGAAACAGTATGAGGAACCAAGTCTCAAAAGAGTTTGGACAGTAAAACAATGCAGTGGATAAATCACTGGATAGCAAAAAATGCACAATAAATATGTGAGAAAAAAGTGAGACCCAAGCACTATTATCTCTTCTTCTGATTGCTTGCACAAATGGGGTGAATCTGCACTTTTGACAGAATTTCTCTGCTTGTTTCAATGAGTGAATGAATTAATGTCTAATTACACCATGTTTGTCTTATCAGCCATGATAAAGGCAACTTCTAAAGGTTAGCTGAAGGAAGCCTTCAAAGCGCTGATTCCTCTGTCATCTTAGGATGACCTTTAACCTTTGAACACATACCACAGGTTTCTAGTTACCCGTGACCTCACCCCTCGACCTCATTAATTGTTTTTTGCAAATAAGCAATAAAATATCAAAAAGTAACAATATATTTTTATTTCATTCTTTTGCTATAAAATATGTTGATAATTTTACACTATCATGGCAGTTTGTAGATGTTAGATATGTTAGATATGTCAGACCACTGACAACCCCAGGTATACAACAGATGTTCAAAGTGTGCATTTAAAGGTAAAAAAAAGAAAATCAAAGCCAGTCACAGCTACTGTTTTACCTTGCTCTCTTTCATTCATTTAGTCCATCTATCGTTCCATAAGGACTGATGCCTCAGAGATCAATTCGTTGGCCTTTCTGTGTCTCTTCCTGTCTGTCCTCTCTCCTTCAGTCAAGTTAATTTGTGTGCACTTGTGGTTCTGCAGCTAAATCAATCCCCATCAGGTCAGTCAGGGTCATTTCCAAACGCCAGGTTTTCAGAAGGAAAACATAAATAGATTTTCATCACACCCTACCACGCTCCGTACGTGAGAGAAATTGCCTGTGTCTACAAATAAGATTAAAAAAATATTCAAAGCTCATTTCAAAGGGTGTTTCATAAATCGTGTCCTACCACCTACCTGTGGTCTTGAGGAGATGCGCAGCCAACACATCCACTGGTTGTGCTGTGTACATAAATCAATAGGTCTTCTCCGCCGGGGCCACATAAATAACCCAGGACACTGCCTCTGCTTGTTAAGACAGGAATTGATGGTGACACTGGCAGATCGATGGCATGGTGTAAAGTACCAAAATGTTCCTTTAGCCCCTATATCCAAAACGTGTCCTACTGCCTTTCATTCTTAGGTACAGGGAAAAATAGCATCAGATTGTTCTATTATTGTGATTATTATATTGAGTTGATTGTGGCATAGTAGTAACTGTACATGTCATACGAAATTCTATAACTGGTTGTGGCCTATACTCTTAAAAATAAGGGTTTCAGAAAGGGGTCTTCATGTGATGCCATAGAAGAACCATTTTAAGTACCTTAAAGAATCTTCCAGTGGATGGTTCTTTAAACCATCTATGAGATGTGTAAATGTGAAAATCTATTTTTAATGTTGCAAAACCTCCACCTAAAGTAAAAAGTTTTGGAAGAATTCTTAAATTGGAAAGAATATCGGCATTAAATGAAGATTCTTTATATCCTTTAAAGGCTCTTCACACTGACGCCTCTCATTTACAAAAATGGTTCTTTTTCTTCTATGGCACTGCACAATTTCTTGAGGTAAGATTTTCAATAAACAATATGTCTGACATCAGAGATGTAAAACCATACTTAACCAAACATAATATAGAGGACAGTTTAATCAACATGTTAAAATATGAGGAACAACCTAATGAAGGACGTAATTTTTTATGTAGGTAGAGAGGTAAAACATACTTCTGGTCGCCTTCTCATGTTCCCCTAGCAACACTATCTGAACATTTTCACCGCTATCCAACAGACACCTTTCAAGATTCATCTTGAAGACAATTTCTCTGCCATGAAAGAAGCTTTTTCCATTATAAGTGCTTTTCGATTGCTGAGCTGTGCATAAGTGACAGATTTCACACCTATTTTATTTTAATCACCCTTTTGGTGGCTGAAATATCACTACATTCAAAACATATAAACAACTCACAGTGAGAGCCAGCCAGGCTAAGCCATATTTTGGTTTATTTCGTACTCGTTTTCACAACAAAGCCACTCAAAGTAAACAATGTGAGCAGTCCAGTTTCTCCATAAAAATTCATAACAGATCATTTTTTCTCTGCAGTTTCATCAAAAATAGACTATAGTTTGGAGTATTTTTAATTGAATGCAGATATTTGCTGTTCTACTTTGAGCCCAAAAATAAATCTGAATCTGACACAGCCTCCTTCTTATAAATAAATAAGTGTGTAAGTTATAATATTTCTTGCACTACTTCCAGCTGGATTGTTCTCAGATGGCAAGCGTTCGAAACAAAGAATATGTGCACATTTGCACAGCATATGTGAAGATTACTTATTTAAAAAAATATTCTAAATGTCTAAAAGGTATTATAGGTATTAAAGGTCATTTACAAAGGTGGCATTAGCATTATTACAAAGGTATGCATTATTCATTTCATTGGATGGAACACAATTACAGAGGTGAGAGTTCAGTGGATCAGTAGTGGCAGGAGGAAGAGGGAGTGCGGATGAGTGTGCTCGCTCTGGCGTATTGCTTCATCAGAGATACAGCTCTGGGAAAGGAGCCGTTTGGGTGTCTGAACAGTTTTCTCAACAACCATCGATAAGCAGTTGAGTAGGTCACAGTCAGGTCCGTCTATCGGGCATCACCACTGGTACACCGCCACTTGGCACTGAGCCAAGCCTGCGAAGTCAGAGCGGGGTTCAGTTAAGTCCATCTAATAGTGTTCCATACCTGTACTCCACTAAACTGATCTGCATTCAGACTCAGCACAAGGCTGGGGCTCAAATCTATGTGAGCTGGCTACATTTTAAATCCTTAAAAAGACAAATGTCTACTAAGGTAACATATGTTATTCTAGCAAAACTTATTCTAGCAAAACTTAAATGTTTTTTATTACACATTGTGAAATTCATTCATTCATTTTCTGTAACCTCTTAATCCTTACTCGGGTCGGGGGTCTCCAGAGCCTATCCCGAGGCCAAGGGGCGCCAGCCCACCACAGGGCTGCATTGTGAAATGTTGTTTATAAATGCTTTTTACTATCTATACTCTGAATTTTTTTTTTCTGAACTTCTTAAAACAATTTTTAAAATACGATTTCCCACTGTGCCCCATTGTGGCCCCACTGAGGAACTGGTCTAGACACTCCACTGACCCCTCCAGACATCAAGAGTTATTATTTTCATTTTCCTGTACCATTCTAGTGTTCTTATGCTCATGTCAATTTATGTGGTGTACTACATTTAACAGTTTAGGGCCGATTTTTTCTTTTTGGATGTCAGAAAGGATCTATTTTTCACAAAACACAACAACATATCTTCATCGAATTCAAACCATCACTACACTGATCTGCATTCAGACTCAGCACAAGGCTGGAGCTCAAAACTATGTGAGTTGGCTACATAAGCGGCATTTTAAATCCTTAAAAAGACAAATGTCTACTAAGGTAACATATGTTATTCTAGCAAAGGTCTGATGCTGTTTACACTTGGCATTAAAATGCGTGCTTTATGTGCATTTAAAAGACAAGCGTAACCCACGTTTGTAAGCAATCTGTCCTGAATCTGAGGTAGTCAAGCACACATTCTGATCAGATAAGGGAGTGCATGTGTATGTGTGTATAAAGCTTGTAAATTGGCTGCAATCATGGTCTAATGTCACACACCCACAACTTTCGATATTTTTCTCACCTCTCTCAGTAAACAAGTTATTTTTAGCCTTTTGCATGTGTTTTGAATCTAGTCTTACACATATAAAAGCAGAAAAGCTGTCTGAGGAGTACAGTGCTCAGTTCTCCCACCTCTCCTGGCTGAGATTTTAATCTGTGTCTTTCTTTTGACCATGTTTCAGTTTTAGCTGCTAAGCAAAGCATCCATAACTTGCTGTCTTTTTTCCTAGTTACTGAACATTCCTGGAACTCATTGCAATGATATTAGCAAATGCTTTCTAAAGAATTAAACACTGCACAGCCTGAAAGGCCCTGGCTACTCCGCTCCTGTGCCACCCCGGCCATTATTACCCATATTGCACAGGGAAATGATATCGGATCAATATCTGTATTCAGTTGCCGGATTTGAAAAGGGCAAGTGTTAATATGCTCTGTTTTGATTGGATGATGATCACCAGGCTCACTTTGATCAGATATTAATAGCGACTGCAACCAGGGTCTTAAAGCCAGCATTATATGTACACATTTATATATAGATATACTTACTTTTTTAAGCAGTATCACAATGCAGTGCAACAAAAAGCTTTCTTAAAAAATGTATTTGAAGAGGATTCACAGAGCACAGTGTGCCAAATGTTGCATAAAATATGTAACATATTTTAGTTAACATGCTTTTTTTTCTCTTACAAGTGTTCACATCTTATTTTATTTACATTTTAATATCAAATATATAATATCTTTTACAGTGAGTACATTGAAAGTGCTCATAGCAAGTTTTTCCACTAGATTTTTAAAACGCTTCCTGTTAAATTCCATTAGCTAGTTAACATTAGCAGGGGGCAGGAATGATAAGTGATATAATCACTCTTTTACTGGGGTGTTTCAAGAAGCCGTCTAGGTCCTGTAATAAGGCTTGTGAAGTGTCCATAACTGCCGCATGACATCACGCTGCTCAAGTTGAAACACAGTTGGCAAATTCGCAACATCACAACTAATAGGCAACAACACAAGAAAGCTAAGATGTATATTTAAGCAGCATTGTGGACAGCATCAGTCCTGCAAGATATATATAAATAACAATCCAGGTGAGTTTTCTGCATGATCACTCCCTGGATTACCCATTTGAAATAAGTAAATATCCCCCCTCCAAACTCTGGATCCTGGATGTGGGATTTATAAACTGCAGTATTGTGTGAAGCTCTGAGAGTTTGTCCATTGACATTTACAGTTGTGAAGACTACTACCCCACCTCACTACTACCCCTGGTTTTGTGTTAGTGCTAAGCTAACAGTGCAGGACCTTCACTTTTTTTGCACATTATTTGACACTGCTTATAGCAGCTGTGACTTAAATACAGCAGCTGGAAGCTTGTAAGACATTCAAATGGCATACTTTGTTTGTTGCAGATTTTAGTGCATCCATTGTTAAAAACAAAGCCTATCTTTATTGAGGTTGCCAGTTTCCTCTCTTTTAACGATTCACACAAAACCTACCTTGGAGTACTAAAAAATCCTCCTTGTGAACAACTTTAGGCAAAGATGTTTTAAACTTTTATTTTACATACTAGCTGTCACCTTTCAGAATGATAATCGTTGTTAGCTTTATGTTCCTAATATTGCCATATTTTGCTCCACTTCATATGAGATCAGCGACCTTTTGTGCAAGACATAATGTCAGCTGTTTATGTACACACTTTCTCTACAGTTCTACATCAAAGACAGTAAAATAAAGACCAAGATAATACACGATTTGTTTTTCAAAGTGCACAAGTCGTAATTGAAAACCCGATTAACTCCACTAAAACATTTCATCACATTTTCAAGTGGATGTGCACATAGCGCACATAAAGTGCAGCCAATTATCATAAATGTAATTTTCCTCCATAAAACAGAGAGGCTTTTCTGTTTGCCTTTATGTGAGTATGTGATTGTAATAAGTAATTCAAAAGCAATGATTAATTTTAGATGGCTTTTTTGACATGTAACCAGTAATCTGTACAATAAACCTAGAATGTTAGAATATGCCTATGCTGCAGATATTAAAGTAGTGATAAATGATAATAAAAGCAAAACAGTATACTCTAAGAAAATTAAGTTTTTTAATGGTTCTTGGCTTGGTTCTACAAGAAATCTTCAATTGGTATAGAACCTTCATATTATGTGAAGGTTCTTTTGCATTCAAAAGGTTCTTTACACTCACGTCACATTTACCAAAATGCTTCTTTTCTGGAGCTATTAACTGAAAATTGGTACAATTGGCATTGTACCAAGGAACTGTTTTTTGTAAATCAGCTATTAAATTTAATACAGCTATGTTCATTCAAAGGCTGCAAATAGCAATGTAGGCAGCGGAGACCAAGGCCCTTCCCCAGGTATGGGGTTCACCACTCAGAGATCCATTCCAGTAGAGGTGCAGAACTTACTGAAGCACTTCCTGAGCCAGCATGACAAATATACATTGCCTCCACTTCTGATCTGCGGTTTCATACTGAACAACACTTAGAGATGTAATTTGGGTTGAGGGCGCCAGTTCCTGATCAGCACTTAAGGATGCTATCAAGGGCATAGGAGAGATTGAAGCACTACACCCTTATGATTGGGACTCCGCTGTGTATGACTCAAAGCTCCAACAGAATGAATATGCCTGACTTCAGCTCTCATTTGCAGAAGCGCTGACCCACTGCGCGGCTGCGGAGCGGCAGGTCCCTGACTGCCCATTAGAATAAATCACTCCTGAACAGAGGAACTTACGCCTCATCAGCAGCTGAATTTGCCCTGATCAAAAAGAAAGCACTTCTCACCCTCTCTCTTTCCGAAGCAGTGGAGAGAGGACACGCTCTGGGTACACTACCAAATTCCAACATTTGTCACCGAGGTGCTTGCTAGTTAATTATGAACTGCATCTCTATTTGAATTCAACGTGAAACTGTGGACAGTGAGGTTCCAGCTCAAGCTTCAATCTTAATTCCTTTATTCCTTCATTCTTAACAGTACTGACTCTGCATTTTTCTTCGACAGGAGTTGTTTAGGTGTGTAACCTAGCTGGCATTAACTTGGTTGAATAGCAGATGTTGATTTAAGTATAGCATTTCAGGTTGAAGAACAGATGTGGACTACTCGAGCACTGATGTACGTCGCTCTGGATAAGAGCGTCTGCTAAATGCCGTAAATGTAAATATACTTACACAATTAATCTTGAAATATATGTCATTCCACATTCAAACTCAACATAGAGACTGTCTCTCAATATCCATAATGTTTTGTCCTGGGTTTCAATTCAGTTGAAGTATATATGCATTGGACATTATGAAATACTGTGTAGATACAAAATAACTGTATACAGCTGTTAAAAATGGTTTCCAATTTCCATTCTAATGAACTCTAAAACAGTCGAGTGTCACCATTTCTGCGGTGATGCCACCATTCTCTTGATATATTGCTGTAACTGAGTCTTTCATAATGGCATGATCACACCACCGTAACCACCATGCCTTCATCTTCATGCACAGGGACTCCTGCCAAGCTCATAAATAACAATTATAACCGTAATAAAACCAATATTTATTTTCTTTATTTAGATATATTGGTAACCGTGGCAGTGCTTTATGCTAGTGCTGAAAAACTGAAGGCCACTCCCGTCATGTTGCATACTAATCAGTGGGACACAGCAGGCACAATACTGGGTGAAGAAGCAAGCGATCCTGCAGAATGCAGCCTTAGTATTAGACTCTACTTAAAGATGTGGATCCTAACAGCACTATTACATAAACTCAGCCTGGAGGGACATCAAATTTCCCAGTATTTCAGAATGACATGGTTCATTTCAATAAATCACTTGGTAAGGGTAGGGATGTTGGTCCAGGAGGTCATAGCCCTGGTGCACGGTTAACAGTGCCTCACTGTGACATCTCACTGTGCACAAACATCCAAAAACGTATTTTGGTGAGAGAATTCAGACCTCCATTACAAAAACAAGAGTGAAAATAATCAAAACATTTCCTCTAAGCTTGGAAGGACATGATACGATTTGCAGGGCTGTCAGTGTAAAAAAAGATATCATGTATGTTCTCAATTAACTGGCTTAGTAATTTTTTTTGCAATTTGATAAACTGGCCATCCACTGTTTGCCATAGAGCCATGTTTGCCAAGCTGAAGATTCTCCCCTGGGCATCTATTTGAATTCAAGTCACATACCAGCAAAATGTCAAAAATGCCAAATGGAACTTGGATATTAGTTTCAGTTCAAGTCAAATATAGTTTAACAGTGTTTTTTTGTCACAGATTTGGGTGCAAAATAGTAGTTTTTTTGTTCTCATTTGCTTAATCTTGTTAGTAATTGAACATTACATCTTAAGATTAATAAACCTAGGTTTCAAAGGGATGAAACATTACTCAATATTAGATTCAGTATTAGCAACACTGGTGATGTTTACTTGGCAGACATACACCTCCTTCATTGTTCTCTGCTTAGGTAGAAGGAGAGATATGCTATTTTCAGGCCTACAAATCTCCTTATCAGTGCTCCTCCACACAAGCATCCACTGAAGTATTCCCAACAGTTCTGACATATAAATAACACAATCCAGCAAAGAAGTATGGTAAGGAACTTGTTTATACCAGCAAATCAACAAACAACCCCCAACCTCATCATCAAAGCTACAGGCCCACTAGAATTAAAAGAATATTGTAATCAGCGGCACCGAAAGTGTAGGAGTTCTTTGAACGGCTTCTTCCAGGCATGATTATCATTTTCAAACACAATAAGCTGAATGAGAGCTGAAAGATATAGGCTACTATAAATATTCACGTCCCCCACTTACAGTACGCACACTTTTTCCATTTAAGAGCATAATGCCTGCATAGATGGCCTCAGGTACTGGATTACATCATCACCATGCCCGGCTCTTGCTGCGGATGAGGCTAAAAGCATGTCTTAAAGTCTGGTGAGATTTATTTAGTCAAGCAGGCCTCAATGGGATCTGAGGCCATAAACCCAGAGCTGAAGTCTGTTCTATGGATGACTCATTCCCCTATCATCTGTATGGATCATAATGCACGCTTACATCATTAGCTTTATTAGCACTGCACAAGGAGACAGACCGGCAGCCTTCTGCCTTTTCCTTACATCACCCCTCACTAAGCTTATTGTGTGTGGATGCAGAAACACACAAGATGATTCATTCGCTAAATGTGGACGTGAACCACACCCTGCAGCTTTGCTCTGCATCCTGCATATTATTTATATCTATGTCAATATTATACCAATTTATAGTAATTAACCGTTTGATGGAGCAGCAGGCAATCTACACTGAGCAGGCCACCCTGGCAGATTGAGAGCATCCCATGCACAAACATAAGAAATGCTTTTAACCTCTGGGTGGATGAAAATCACTACTTCTACTTTTTAAAAATGTTCTTCACGTTGAATGGTGCAATCTGAGAACACTGTTGTTTCTATTATAACAAAAAATTATAGAATTGTGTAGTTGGCAACACTCTGATACCACACATTAGCATCAACCTAATATCAGCAGATAATGCTGGATTGGATACTGAAGAAAGAAAGAAGGAATCCAGTCTAATTCTGATGTTCCAGGACATCAATATCAGAATTGGAAAAAGTAGTATCATGCCATTTCTATAGATTAGATTAGATTTACATTTAGACTGAAATTTTGACCACCATAATTTGTCAAAAATAGCTAAATTGATTTTCATACTTTAGACCAAAAATGGCAGAACATTTAGATTAAAAAAAAAAAAGATTTTCTTAGCCTTTTCAAATAACCTTAATGGCAATAAAAATCAGAAATACTGATAGTACTGATAATTAGAAATACTGTCTTCATTTTCCTTTTCTAAACCAGTCAGTGCAGATGTGTTTGAGGTACAGCGGCAAAAGATCAACAGTGAAAATTTTGGCAGTGTAGAACTATTTCACAGTTTCTAAGAAGGACAATAGATGAGCACTGTGTGAATATAAGCAATTTGTGTTCATTCTAAGTATCAAGAGGTGAAACAGTGACCCAGAACCATTATAGGATTGCACTTGAAAGCATTACATTCCTTTCGATATAAAGAACACAGCAAAACAACAGAAGCAGCAATGAAAGTCCCTGCTAGCATGGTTAGAGTTCTGTAGCCACAGTTTTTCAAATGAAGCACTAAGTATAACTAAAAAGTAATGAAATTCTTGACCTTGAACAAACAACCATTCTCTGTTGTACAATATACCGTTTTATGTGTCACACATTTTAGTCTATTTGCTATGATAAATTTTAACACATTTATTTAACGTGGACAGGCTTAATTTATTTTCAGCTTTTTTGTTTCGTTTTGTGACCCAGTGTGACCCAGTTTTGTAGATTTTTGTCATGACAAACACTGATAGAAACTAATACACAGGCATAGACTCAATGGGTTGCTTTTTGTTCCTACTCTGGTGGAACATGAGCTTTAAAAAAGACTTTATTTATGATCTCAATATGATGTCTTGTGTGTAATGCAACTAGAACAGATTGCATCCTCTAGCCACAAAGTATCCAACATCTTCTATATAGTGACAGATAACGTAGACCCCATTAACACCTGATCACTTCATGCATCTTGAATATCAGGATTATATCTGGATAAGGTCGAGTCACACAAAAACGCAAGTGTAAAACTACCGCAAGACATATTTAAAGCAGATATAAATCCAATCATTTAAACCACTTTGGGAGGTGGTCTGAGCCACATATCATAACAGTGCAAAAGCACCTATCTCTCCAAGACACATTTGACAACCAAAATCTCACCCGATACTGTCATAGCGTCTCCTCCTACAGTTCTGCCTATGGAAGAGACCGTCCTTTGACACTTAATGCAGCCATCGCTGCTCTTTCAGTTTGTCTTCTGATGTGAGTTTAATCTGAATTCCATAGCCCACTTTGGTTGAGCCATTCAGCTCAAATAAAGCCCCAGTTTAATTAAACTTTAATTCAGTTCATCATTTTTCGCTACAATACACCGCATTTTAATGCATGTGGTTCATGGATGGTGATGACACTGGAGGATCATTATTATTAACAGGCCCATTCTTGTAAACATTGACTGTGCTTTTCTTCTGAATACAGCAGAAAAATGAGGAACAGCACAGGTGACTGGCTGTTGTATATGAGCTGATTTGCATATTTCACACCACATAGTAATTGAATTTCAGTCTGGCTGATCAGAGATGCATTTGACTATGCATGGAAATGCATGTGGCTAAAGTCTTAGCAGGATACAATCCAGGTACTTGTCACATGAAGTAACCAGGTGTAAACAGGGTCGTAGGCCTTTCATAGCAGTACATTTTTCCAAGTAGGTACAGTTATACTATGTTGTACTATGTAGAAAATTGATATACAGGTTTAGATGATGTCGTTTTTATGCTGGCATCTCTACAGCTAGCTTAAAAGGGCTACAGTAAATCTGTACCTGTCCTTGACATCAGTTTGAGGTTCACTTACTAGATCATATACATGTCTTGGATTTACTAGTCATAACTATATCTAAGATTACTGCTTCATACTGTAACATGAAGCGACATGGTTTATGACGAATGGATGCCATGCATTGCAGAAACACTGACTGACCAAACTTCTCTGCACTGGCTCTCTGCTGGAACCATGAATAGCTTAGAAAATACAGAAAAAAACAACAATTTTGTCCAGATCCAAAAAGAAGTGTGTAACTAACAGGGAATTTTCACGTGGAGTCTTTTAAGCGAACTCGTATTTCTTTCTTCCTTCTAAAAAATGAACTTACTGTCTTTCTGTGGTTTTTAATTATGAATTCAGAGTGTATTTCATTGCAAAGAGAACATAGCAGATCATTCCAAATCTCTGACATTTACACTGTTTGCCATGACTCATCTGCATATACCAAATGAAACAGTGCTGAAACGGAAAAAAGGCACAGCCCTGATTACCAAATATTTGCTGCTGTCAGTCCAGACCTTTAATTCCCTTTTAATCAAACATGGCACTAGCTGTATGAAAGATGCTAAACTGTGTTTAGCACTCACATTTTCTAGATTTATTTGAAAGTACATTGCTGTAATTGTACATCATTTAGCTGGACAGCTTCAGAAAAAAAATGCTAAAATATTCATTGTCCAGCCAAATATAGCTGAATATTACTGGACTGATTGCAGAAGCTAGATATATATCCTGTGTACCACATATATACATATATATGTATGTGTGTGTGTGTGTGTTTGTGTGTACTGGTATACCATAATTATCTTAATAAGCAGTGGTCAGGCAGATAGTGGCTTTTCCAGATTACATCTTTCCCCTCACTCAAAGAGAGACACGCATAAACTGCGGCGCTGCTCCTCCCTGGAGTTGGGGCTTGTGCTGTGTTGCATGCATGTTAATAAAGGTGTGGGTTGGAGATGGAGGAGGGCGGGGCTTTCCAAGGAACTGCCAGATTGAATGTATTCCCCAGGAAGCTACATGCTCATTATTTTAGCACGGCTTCTGATTTCTGCCTTTACTCGCACATAAATCTAGATTGATTAAAGATGGCACTGATGTATGGTATGTTATTTTCTTCTCTTCATAACTAAATATATCCAGAGACTGAAAACAAAGAAATGGCTCATTACAATAATTTTAATAGACTTTAAAACCACATGGCTGCGCCATCTTTGTCTCAGTGATGCGTCTTTCATCTGACCAAAAGGAAAATGCATAACATTTTTGTGGAAATGTATTCCTTTTTTTTCCTTTCCGACTTTTATTATAGATTTTTACCTTATCGCTCTCTCTCTCCACCACCTATTCTGCAGCTCATCACATCTGTACCCCAATCATGATTAAACCTGCTGAGTGATTACATCAAACTAGTCTGAGCCAAAGGCAGGGCACTGTCAATGTCACTGTCGTCTGTGGTGGTTCTGGTAACGCTTCTCCATGAGCAGCTCACACACGCACATACACACACAGACAGACAGTCTCTTTTTCTCACTTTACACGCTAGGCATTGTTATTACGAGCAGAAGGTGCTGGTGCTGAGTACTAGTCAGAATGAACAGGAGTAACAAAGCTGCAGCTGCCCACTAGAACACATACTGAGCCGGGAGGAACCCTTTTAAACCCCATTGTTTTCCTTCTTCCCAGTCATTAAAGCTCATTTAATCCCTTAAAATGATGGTTTGGCGGAAAATCTACTCACGCACCCTCATCCAACATCCCAAATACAGACAGCCAAGATATTTGTTGTTCAGAGTTTGCTTTTTTAGTGGTGCTAATTTAGCTAACAAGTAATGACAGCTTATAGGCTCTCATTAGAACTGCATGCCATTGCATGCCTAAATCTTCACTGTTATGTAAAACCATGCCAAACAGTATGGCATACTTGTACCATTAGAGAAAAAGTGAATGAATGCAAATGCAAAATTGCAGACAATGTGTTTTAGTCACAGAACATCCATTTTACAGAAAAAAACACATCTAAAACCACTTTGGCTACCCAATTTGAGATAATGACTCAATGCAGTTTAAGGGAAGCATGTGAGGATTTAGCCATGCAGTTTGCACAAAGCTAAATGCTGATGAAGTTAAATTATAAGTTAGCTACAATATATGGAGTAAAGAAAAACTGCATAAATTTGAGTTTGGGCCAAACAATTGCTTTAAAATCTAGGCTTGCTATACTGTTATTAATATTAAGGCTTAATTGCTAGGAACTACTCATGAATTATTCAGTAACTCATATGAAACTACAATGTAGGGTATGTAATTACAGGTCATTAGACTCTGAGGCTGTCTCTCCTCACACTTTTGCTTCTACAGTATTGATCAAGCCGTCATCTACTAACTCAACATCGCATGCATTTTGCCATATAATGCTGCTGAACTCTGCATCTGTCCCTACACAAATGGTCTCATACTCTGTACAACGTGGGGCTGTGCTGTAGTTAATAACTATGCCACACCCTACCCCTACAGTCCAAGGCTTTATTGCTGGTTTCAGAACCTCCAACTTACCATGAAGCTGATTAGACAACATGGGAGGCACCAGGGTGCCCACCTTCCCAACCATACTAATGAGACGCACCCGCCCCCCCCAATCCCCATACGCCCCCCCTTAGAGACACAGGCATCAGAAACGTTGTACCAAGAAAAAGGGATTGGGGGTGTTCTCTCGGTATAACAGGGAGTCTCCTGTCAACTCATGTTTCAGCATAGCACCTCACATTTCTACCCCCATCTCACTCTACAAATGTGTGGGTGGTTCAGGTGTTGCTAATTATTCCTGCCATCTCCAAGGCTCATCATGAAGAAGGGAAAAAAAAAAATCCTCCAAAAGTGTGATCCCCAATCTGCAGGGTAACTACTATCTCTCACTGAGACATGTAAATTATTCATTCGCTGGGGGTTAATAAAAATATGCTAATGAGCAGACTCTATAGTCAAAGAAATAATAATAATGCAAAGCAGTGCTTAGCTTAGCTTGAATAATTAGAATGAGTGCTAAATTTAATTACATTTCAGACGCAGTTGCTCACATGAATGGAAAAAAAATCACTCGTTTTAATACAAAATGTAAACAGCACTTTTTATATATCAGACTGAGAAAAATATGAAGCACTGGCAGTGTTATGAAAAATTAATTTAAGAACTGTAGTCAGATAAATGATACAGAGCGTAAACAAACCTGGGTCAGCCTTATCAGTACAATGTAACGGCTTGTCTGCACCTGAGACATTAGCTATGACCCCAGCTATACCCAAATTCATTTTCTACAGTCAGTAAAGACTGACATTAGACATAATCTATACCATATTATATTCTGTTTTATGCAAAAATTTGGTCACCCAAATTATTGGGTCATATTACATTGTTTTGTCGCTTTTCTAAGAGAAAGTTAGTGCACGTTTTCTGCAGGGAGCAAACTTAAATATGACATTTTCCTTCAAATTTGACTTTTTCTATTTATTTGAGTTTAACAGCATAAATTGTGCCATTTCTTTTGCACAGATCACATTTGATGTTTTTTCCAATGTGACAAATAATATATTAAACTATAATTGTGCATTATAATCTACAGAAGTGTGTTTTCTGAAGAGGAAGTGCATGCACTTATTTCATTAATTAAACATGTGATTTAATCAGGGTCAACTCTACACAGGTGGACACAAACCAACTGAACTTCAATAAAAGTAAATGTACTTTTTAAAAAATTGTAGTACAAAAGTACAAAAGTAAAATATTTGAATGTATTATAGATACTGTGTAATGGTCAGTTACAGAGACCTGTGTCACTGCAGACATAAACAATAACCTCAGTTTTTACACAGGTCTTGTTGATCAACTATTACACTATCAACAACAGTTCAAACAAGTTTTATTTTGACACATGGCCTCTTTCTGCATTAGTATATTTTCTGCTTAAAATGCGAAATGTGAATCTGTGTTGAGCTGCGAGCGAGTAATGAGGGGTCCAGGGGTGGGATTTGAGAACCCCCTGCCCTGAAAACAGTTAGCTTTTTTCACAAAGATGGCCATGCTGAGATAAAAGGGGCCTCACACATATGCAGCTTTCTATCAAAAAATCATAGATAAATAATAGATATCAATTCATCTCACATAACGATCAGATATATGTGTCACATTATGGTCACATCATGCTTCCAGACATGCTTCAGGTCTTCTGACCTGTGCAAATGATAAAATACTCCATAGACTGGCCGTAGTGACCCATACATTGTACCTAATGTTCCACATATTAACCAATGCTATAGAAGAACCGCTTTTGGTTCCCCACAGAAGCTTTCAGTGGATGGTTTGTTACAGCCCAATAGAAGATAGAAATAGAAGAGGTCAATTTACTGTAGACACTATAAATATTTTTCAAAATTTACTGTTATTGTACAACTGCCACAGTAAGAAAATACAATTTAAACACAGTAAAACCACTTTTAAATACACTGAAGAATAGCTCAGGTGGTTGCACAAAAATTCTACAGAAACACATTTTCTGCGTTTAAGTTTGCTTCTTTTGGAAAAAAAAAGATCTTATTTATGTGACCACTTGACATATTTTTTTAAATGTATTAATTTCATTTCCGTGTTTTGACTTGCTTGTTTATCTACAATTCACTTTCATACATTTTCCATCTAAATTTATCCCATCAGTGTTATTAAAGGCTACTGTAAAAGGGAGTTAAATACTTGTACTTTTATTCCGAGAGTCTCTACTTTTGCTGGTGAACATGTTTTATATTTCATCCACTACAAATAATACATAAAACAGTTCAGCCAAGAAACCAGTGTCTGATATGATCAGAATAAACATATTAAAAATTGCATCATTGTTTGTCCATTTGGTCTTCTCCAAGCAACAAGAAATACAACCACTTAACTTCCTTCAAAATTGTCTCCCAAAATCACACTAACTGTGCTGATGTGGACCCTTCAGTTGCTTCAGCAATAATTTATGCTCATCTGCAAAAAAAATGATGACTGTTTAATCATTCATTCTCATATAATGGTCTTCAAACTGTACTTTTCTGTGGAAATCCCATGAGCACTTTGCTCAGTGTTGCAAATGATTGTGTGAAATTCCAAGCTGTGCAGAAGAACTAGCTATCTAGCTGCAGCGAGTATGAAAGAATGAATCCACCATGGGAAATAACAGACATGCTTGATGAGAACTTTCCTCTTCTGGGATTTTTTTTTCTAGAAAAGTTTGAAGACATATATTCTGTTGCAGTACACCCCAAGTGTTAAATGCTCTTGTGATTTGTCTACACCTCAAACTAGCCTAAAGGTTGGACACGCTACACTGCTCTAATACAGTGATTTGCCATCATCCCTAATACAAAGCTCATTGGGGTCTCATACACTCATGAGACACTCGTACCAAAAAAATGGGGCTTAGAATTCACATGTGTCAATCAGTTGCTCATGAATAAAACGTGCTACATCGACATAGCTCTTGTCCTAAAGAAGTCGACTGAAAGGAATTGTGTTGATGTAACATATTTTATTCATGTGTAACAGACACATTTAAATCATGTCAATTTAAAGCACTATTTTTTTCTCCTGAGGAAATGGGATCACACTGTAAAATAAACACAGCAGAAATCTTGGAAAGTAAAATAATCATCAATTCAGGATATATATATATATGGAATATTTCTCATTCTGAGATCATTTCAAGATAATTAAAAATTGTTATTTCTTTATTTTTTACTTGTTTTAAGTCATTTTACCCAGTGAAAGAATCCCATTATATTAGTATATATTTCTTTTTCTTGTTCCAAGAAATATGAACTTTGTGAGAAATCAAAACTAAGACTTTTTGGTGCCACTTTCAGTCATCGGTCCAGCTGGGGTGTCACACAATTATGAAAAGATGTCATTTCAACGGGGCATTTGTTTAGATCCTCCTTAGTAAATTCACTAGTGAAAAAAAATTATTTGTCATATTTTTGCTACTTTAAACTTCACTTGCCAACTAATTTTGAAGATAAATTAAAGAGATGAACAGTTATGGCAAAAAAAGGTCCTCGTTAACAGTAAGGTCACTGAGAAATAAAGTCACTTATTATAAAACTGGCATTGTGAAACATTAACTGTTACTGTGAAATGAAAAATAAGTGAAATGCAGTTCTATTATTGTAAAAAATAAGGCTATAAAGACTTTTGTTTTCATTGGTATTCCATTATTAAAACTGTATATTTAGTCAGGTTTTTTATCATTTTGGATTAGACTATTTGAGTTTGACTCATTTAGCCCTCTATAGAAGAATATAAAGCCTTTTTAAGGTGGTGTAACCATATTCTGTTTTCAAATGGTTTTGAAAATAGAGAGAGATAGATCTAATCTTTGGGTTTTAAATGAGATGCACCTCCCTGGTGCCTCTGTCCTGACCTCCTGAATGTGCTGAATGGGTCTGACTGTATGTTTACACAATGGCTGATACACTGGGCAGTCAAGCTGCTGTGAGAGTGAGGAGGCAATAAGCAGCGATTCGGCCCTCCATCCATCACTCAGCTGTGGCCTGGACACGCACTGCCTTCCCCACACTGGCCCAGCGCTCGGCTCCCTCAACCCCACTGCTTTTCTCCTTTCTCATTCAGCCAACACTGCCTTTTCCTTTTCTCATTTCCTACCTTTCTCTCCTCATCTCCATCACTCTTCCTCTGCCTCTATTAACATCAATCTCTCCTCCCTCTCTCTCTTTCTACCCCTGTCATTCACAGAGACTTTGAAAGGGTCGGTCACAGAGCCTGCTGAATGGGGGAAAAAAGTCAAATGGGGTAAATTCTTGGAAGCTCTGACCCCCCACTGTTTTTGGGATGTCAGTGCAGATGACTCTTGCCAGCTCCGCACATAAATTTTACAAAATAATAGAGATCAACTCTAAATGTCTCACAGAATGATCAGATATATGTGTCACATTATGGTCACATCATGCTTTCAGGTCTTCTGACCTGTGCAAATGATAAAATACTCCATAGACTGGCCGTAGTGACCCATACATTGTACCTAATGTTCCACATATTAACCAATGCTATAGAAGAACCACCACCGATTCCCCATAGAAGCTTTCAGTGGATGGTTTGTCACAGCCCAATAGAAGACAGAAATAGAAGAGGTCAATTTACTGTAGACACTATAAATATTTTTCAAAATGTACTGTTTATTCCTCAGTCTATCCTATAGACCATGTATGGAAAGTAAGCCTTTTTTGAAAGAATTGTTTTAATGATGTCACAAAAAACACATTTATACCAATCTACCCACTCAGCTTACAGCAGTTAAGCCCTGCCCATTCACACTGATGTTATAAGAAAAGTTTCAGTTTGAACTGCTTTTGGAGTGGACACAATACAGCTCAGTCAATCAGAATGCAGCTCTTTTACATATGTCAGTCTTAAAGGCACAGTAACCAAAACACTCTGTTTAATTACAATGGATAAAAGGGGTTAGCATGGTCATCTAAAAGGAATTTTGACTATTTTCTCTACATAAACCAAGTGGAACTCCAAGAAATACATAAAACATAAAACACATAGAAAATGAAGGATACAAGCACTTAAGGGAACCTTTTCAAGATTTACATATCAAACTTTTAAACATTTACATATCATTTAACATTTTTTTGCTAAAACCAAAGGTCAAGGTCAGCAACCATTTAGGAAGCTTTCATTATAAGAGTAAAGTTGTCATCAGGCATGACGCTGGTGGTATTACTTTTCTAATCTCTAATCTCAGCTGGACTTTTTGTGTAAGACTAGCAGTATTACAATGGCTTTTAAGTTAGCCAATCAATGTTCACACGCCAAAGCTATCCAGCGAACACCCTTGCCTAACATAATCCTCCTTCTCAATAGTGCCATCTCTGTTTCCCAGTAGAACTATTAGAATACATTTCAGGCACATCAGAAATGGTTGGCTCCCCATAAAACAAAATGAACAGAGCCAAATGTCATTACACAGTGGTGGGTACATCAGTCTTACCAGCCAAGGGGTTTTGCTAGGTAATATTACAGAAGTTACCACAGTGCATATCTTGCAGTGTATAAATTTCATCCATGTATCTGTTCACTTAGACGTGTTAACATGGTGATACCTTACTGACACACTGGTGTGTAAATTGTCAGTTGGTGTGTGTCAATAATTTGGCCTTTACATGTCATAGCAAAGGATAATATGGTAGTACTTAAGAATAAATAAGTGGTAAATTCAATAAACTGCTTTATCTGGAAATTTAGTTATAGAAACCAAAATTGTAAACAGTTGCGAACATGTCAGTTGAACGTAAAAAACAATCTCAAATATGTCAGAATTTCCTGCAGTGCGTGCAGCCATTGGACAATAGCTAGATGCTAGATTGTAGTATTTTTTATTTTTTTTTTCAAACAATTGCAACTGAATTGCTCATTGTAAGATCATCATCTTGTGTAAAGACCAGCATGGCTCATGGCTGTCCATAATGACCCACTGCTGACCTCTCTAACTTCCTGGTGTCTGTTTCTAGCCATAAAGCAGACTCTTCGGCTATTGATTCACAGTAGTTAATCTTGTAGCTGGCATCAGTCCAGGGGAATTCACTGTATGAATAGACACTGTAGTTCTCATCTCAGCCTTTAACATCCACTTGAATTGAGAAAATAAATGGAATGAACCTTTTGATAACATTAATTAGCCTACCATGAGTTTGGGTATCACAAGAAGTTTTGAACAGAAAGACTCTTTCAGTGAATTATCAGTGAAACCAGTTTGAATTGAGGCAGATTTAGTGTTGTCACTCATTTCAGGCTGTCTTCGTAAACTCAGAGCACGGCCATAATCACTACAGATAATTGGATTCATAATCATCAAATCCTCTGTAGGTCTCCATATCATCTGCAGAGTTGAAAGCACGTTTTGCAGATGGATTAGATAAGGTCTTTTTTCCCTGAATTTTAGTCCGTCAGTCACTGATACAAGCACAGTGGAAAGCGAAAGCCACAGGGCTGCAGTAACACGCTAAAGGAGCAGAAAATGGGGCCGGTGTCATGGTTTGTGCCAAGAACTCCAACTGGCGTGAAATGTCAAGAGCCCTCTCGCTGCTGCCGGATATAATTTATGTTTTATGACATTTACAGATGCGACAGACAGAAAACGCAAGCATCGCGCCGCTTCAAATGAATGCTGCTTGCGGATTAAGCGGCCACACGAACCCACACAAGCCACACAAACCCCGTGATTAATTTAACGGCAACGACCAAAACAAACCTCCACCTCCCACTAAAAGCATCCATTTACCATTACGGTCACTGAGATTGACTGAACGCGCCACGAAATTATGAAAAATAACAACATAAGCTTGTTTGCAGGTATGTTAAGAGAGACCCTTGGACTAAGTTCTCCTTTGGGAAGGGTTCGGTAAGTGATGGGGGAATGGAATGTGTCAAACAAAATGGATGGCAAGGAGGGTTTTTTAATGTGCATCAGCAGATATTAAGTGCATTTGTGTTAAAGGTCATTAAATGGAAGATCATTCAACGTAAATGGGCCGTCGGTGTATTTGACTCTGTTGCAATAAAGGGAAAGCAATAAATTCATGTAATTAGACTAAGACAAGCTTAAGAAAATGATGTAAACCTGCAATTCGGTTTCAGGATATCTGATAGTATGTAGAAATATATGTAGAAATATACTTTTGTTCAAAGAATGAATGATGTTGATTATGCAGCTAATGCCGCTTTTACAAGGTTTCAGTGTCGTCTGCAAGCCATTTAGTCCATCTGCAATACAACACATGGATTATGACCTCTCCAGCCTCTAGGTCACAGTAAAGTAGATCATTTACAGTAATTAGGAAGGGACTAGGCAGAGCTGCCTTTAACAATGCTACATCCAGGAAGCACCAGCAGTTTACATGTGAGGGAGCGCGTAGCAGTCTGATGCTGAAAACGAAGGCCGAAGGGGTTGGAGGAGGCTGCTTTTTTCACATGCTAATGTCTGCATTTCACACACGTAGCCGTGGAGCAGACTCCGTGCTGCAGCTGTCCGGTGTTTTATCTGCTCTCTCAGTGGGTCCCTAATGAATATTTCTCTGTCTGCATGTGTGCATGGGCCCGATAATCAGGTTAAGAAGCCTGAGACTTAGCCGGGCCTCTAAAGCTCCATCATTACCAAAGCGTGACCCAGCCTAGGTCTGCAGGCTGCTGCATAAGCATTGGCAATTCTTAATAATGGCCAAGACTGAGACAGAAAAGTGTTTGAAGGGCTTTGTTAATGTCAACCACAGCTGCTCTCAAAGTCTGAATTGCCTCTTTGCATCTTTCTAATGTTTACTTTTCTTCTATTTTTTGCACTGGTGGGATTTTTGCTACTAGAGTGTTTTTATTGTGACAGTCCTCGTTAGAGGTGTTCCCTACATATAAATGATAAATGATTTTATAGCTTCATAATCCTTAGTCTTCATTAGTTAGGCTACTGATTTTTGGAAATTAAAAAAAGCATCTCTTTCATTTTGATCTGTCTTTCATGTCATTCCTTTTTGTTCAATTGAATTGTTCTGTATGTAAAACTTACAAAAAGTACCACCGTCCCACTCATTTCATTTTGATTTGTTTGGAATCAAAAGGGTTAAATTCTTGAAACACACAGTGGAAAATGATTCTGTCAGATCTAAAGCAGGAGCTCTATTCTAGGGCTCGTTACTGAAGAAATCACTGTAGAAATGCAACATACAAGGAAAAATGTTAATATGTTTGTTGCAAACATCAAATAAAACATTGAATGTTTTTTACAAGCTTCAGATGTGATGAATCTAGCCAAAAAATGTGAACTGCCAGTAGCCTAACGCTCAAATGCTATTAAAATAACATAGAGAGGCTATTAGACAGAGGTGTATTTTTTCCTTGTTGTTTAACCAAATGTCAATATTTATGATGTGAAATTCGGATCAAGCTCCAATAGCCATGGAGCACCACTGTATTCAAGTAAACATCATTCATTACATGAGCCACTTATCCTTAACCAGGGTCGTGGAGGGTGCCGAACCCCTCCCACGGCTATCATACAGTTAAAAAACCTTGGTTTGGGTCAGCAGTCCATCACAGGGCAGATACACAAACAAACACATTCACACACCTAGTGACGATTTTGCATTTCCAATTCACCTGACGTTCATGTCTTTGGACCTCAGGATCAAACCGGAGCTCACAGACATGGGGAGAAAATGTGAACTCCACACAGAAAGGTAAAGTAAGTATTGCAAAGTAAACATCAGTTATATGCAAATGAATGTAAAAATGTCTGTATTAGATTCTATTAAATCTAATCCTTAACCTAAAACTAAACTAAACCTGAATTTCAACTCATTACCTGAACCTGACCCTAAAACCCAACCTGAACTCTGACACTGTTAAAAATCAACAAGAACATTTCAGCAAAAAGTTTGAACAATTCGAGCATCAGCATCTAATCTATAGGAAACTTTCAAAATAAAAAGTGACCTTACTTTATTAATTGAAAGCTAATTTTTCCCTATTTAAAAGATAAGTTTTGTTATGGTTACAATAAAATATATTGTTCATATCTGTATGTAATAACATGCAATAACATGATAGTCAAAACACATCATCATGCAGTTAAGTGATGTTATCACGACTGTGGTCTGTCAAGTGTTTTTATTATTTTCCGTTTTGTTTACGTCTAATCTCCACAGCCCTAGGTGAAGTCTGGGTAATTTTTGCTGGGCACAGGAGGGGAGCAAATCCTAAACAGGAGATAATGAGCAGCATGGCCGCTGTGAATAGCTCTTAATTAAGTCAATCTCATCATTAGCATGTTTGCACAGGAGCTCAAATGTGTGTATTGGTGATAAAGAAGACAATAATAGCTCATCAATGGCATTTTTAAAAACATTTTAATGAAATGTATTAGTGGGTGGTCCAATTTGACATGTGGGGACATATGTGTGATTTGAACAGAGATAGTAGACAGAGATCTGACAAAGGTCTGGCTACTAATAAACTGTCCAGATAAATAATTTGGTGAGTGACTAACCATGCCTGACTAAAACCTGTGAGCCTACACTTCAGTTCCTCATGCTTATAGTGCAGTAGTCACTAAATATTGTCAAGTAGTAACTGAATAATATGTCTGTATTAATATTGTAGCTCAGTTGGTTCAGTGGGTTAACTGAGCCCACACTGTAAAAAAATACACAATGTGGACAAAAGTACTGGGACGCCTGACCATTACACCAACAGGGACTTTAATGACATTGCATTCAAATACATTAATATATTTAATATAAGACTTTAATATAGAGATGGTCCCCCCTTTGCAGCTATAACAGCTTCCACTCTTCTTGGAAGGCTTTCCACGAGATTTTGGAGTGTTTCTGTGGGAATT
>JBBPCZ010000163.1:5376510-5387620 GCA_037974445.1 Brycinus macrolepidotus | reverse complement strand
GTCTTGGTCTGCTGAAGCATTAAGATTGCCCTTCACTGGAAGTAAGGGGCCTAGCCCAAACCCTGGAAAACAGGTGTCCCGATACTTTCGCCCATATAGTGTATGTTAGAACCAAATATGTAATCAAAATGTTACCTGATTCTAAATTAAGCAAATTAAATCAAATCTCAAACTAATCAACATAATATACTATGTGCAACTGTGGGCTTCAGTTGTTGTTGTAAATTGCATATGTTTATATATGGAATACAGTTAAATATATAACTTTATGCTAAATGAATACTAAATTAACCACTGTTACATTGTTGCACGGTGACATACATCATCAGTGGCAGTGGATTCAGGTATTGTGTATATGATATATGCATGATGAGGATGAGATAAGAATAAACAGAAATATAAATAATCTTTATAGTTGGGATGCTTGAATGCTTGTGTGCCAAAGTTTGCAAACAATCTATCAACAGAAACCTGAACCTGTGTGAGAGAAACTGTTCTATTTAGAACTAAACTCAAAATTACTGCACTTCATGAACTGTTTCATTTTGTTTACTTTGAGAGCCACGGTTCATGGACATGGATTTCAACTATAACATCTATTTTTTCAAGCAGTGATTATGAAGCCACACTCATATATCCTCTGAAGCTGTGCTTTCTTCAGGGGTTTATGCTTGCAGTGCTTGTTATGCTTGTAACATTCCTGTTCTTGCCACACTATCAGCTTCCCTCGGCTGGTGACCACTGCAAAAGTGCATGTTGTCAGAAAGCGGGACATAAAATGAAGTAGACTTTCCTAAAAACAGTAATGAACAACACATCTGTTCCCAGACACATATTTATGCCACGACATGTGAACAATCAGATAGATATTAATTGACTTTTTTCTAACAAATATATAATTATACCTTTACACTAAGTTACGTCCTCACATCTGTTACATTGTGATCATGCATTATTATACATTAGTACAGTGTTATAAAAAACTCTTACAGATCTCTGTTTATGAACTAAAACATAGATGTTATGAGCTAA
This sequence comes from Brycinus macrolepidotus, assembly GCA_037974445.1. Classification (NCBI taxonomy): domain Eukaryota; kingdom Metazoa; phylum Chordata; class Actinopteri; order Characiformes; family Alestidae; genus Brycinus; species Brycinus macrolepidotus. The sequence goes on along the minus strand of JBBPCZ010000163.1, from coordinate 5,386,588 downwards.
AAAGCTGAAACCTCAGACCTGTGCTGGAGTGTATGCTATAGCAGCAGCAGCGGCCCATGCAGGCCTGCTGTTCATAGTGCTGCGGCCTCCTGGCCTGCCTGTCAGCATTGCTAATGGCCATTGTTGTGTGCCGTGACCTGTGAGGCTCTCTGTGAGCAGATGGAGTCTCTGACCCCCACCCAGCCTTAGTCCTGCTCCATCGCCCACTCCCCTCCACACCTCCTCCCATTCTCCTCCATCAGCTGCCCCTCTCCCATGACAACAGCATGACAAAGCACAAGAGGGAGGGGTTAGGGCGTGAGGGACAATGCAGGCATCACTGTGGAAACGTGTGTATGGGGAGGAGGGCGTGTGTGTGTGTGTGTGTGTGTGTGTCTGTGTGTGTGAGTGTAAGAGGCTGCAGCAGGACACACTCCCACGTGCAGATAGGGGGCAAGGGGCCACACAAAGCTGGCAAGATGTCAGCTGACTGCTAGATTGTACGCACAAAGGCTTTTTACACAAATTCAGATATTCACACTGACGCACACTCACAAGCATTGTAATTGCATATATATCATAAAATTCAAAACCTACCAGTGCACAAACAGGTCAGCAAACACTTTCACAGCCACAATAACTGCATATATTCTCTATGTCTCTTCCCCCCTAATTTTCTCTCTCTTTCTCAAACTCAAAACACATATATACACACACGTTTTCATACAGTGTCTGAACATAGGGTCCACATGTACTGAATATATATGAAAGAACAAGTGTGTAATAATATGTCCTATAATAATTATAATGCTTTTGGAAAAAAAAAAACTTGTATCTCAATGGAAGGAAAAAACATTTTCAACTTTCATAAAGGTTTAATGAAAAACGTTTGACTGTGATATGGCTTAGGCCAGTAATCAAACTGACAATATTATCAAACCTCTCCCTTACACACATACACGCTGTCATACTCCCTCACACTCACTACCAAACTTTCACATGCACTATCATACTCCCTCACACACAACCAAAGACCCTCCCACCCGCTTCCAAACTCTCTCATACTATAAACTCCTTCACACTCACTACCAAACTCTTATCATACTCTTTCCGACACACTAGAACACTCTACCACACGTGCAATAATTTTATATAGTATACAGGTATACTGTGAAATACTGGCTGCAGCTCATAATCAGTACCTTAGTGCCAGTATTCACAGTATAGTATGACCCTGAGTGTATTACTGCAATTATCATAGTTTGTGATTTCATAAAATCATGAGATTTTGAGAAAATAATGTCACAAAAAACAATTAACAAGCAATTTTTTATTTTCAAAAAGTAGCTATTACTTAGCTATACATACCTGTATGTGTGTGTCTCTGCGCATATATATATATATATATATATATATATATATATACACACACACACACACACACATACAGGTATGTATAGGTAATAAGATTTCTCTAAGCCTAAACCAAAAGGGAACAGTAAACTTAACTTTAGCAACAAAAAATGAAAAAAAATAAAGAAATGCAGTTTTATTAAATAAGCAATTTACTCTGTCAGGAGCACACACACACACACACACACACACAGTACAGCCCAGTGCAGGTTAATGGAGCCCTGCTATGGCTGAGGGCGTTCTGTTGCAGCAGTCTGTACGTCCAGCTGCTGCTCTGTGGGAGTCAAATTCACATCGGCCCAGCAGGGCCCTCAGCACAGCAACGCTGATTCAATACATCACCAGTTCAGCTGAATCAACTCTATTCCTCTCCAACACAGTACAAATGTAGGATAAGCCCTGCTTCACACAGCCCCCCATAGCAATAGGAAGGCCAAAGAAGGAAAAAATACACCACTTTTTTGGTGGAAAAAGCAAATTATAGTTGGAAGAAAAAGAAAAACACAACCCCAGCACGGTGTCATTTGAGGCTTTTTATTTTCACACTAAGTTGTAAAACAGACTTTTGAGCAGGAATTCTGCTAGGATTCAAATTATGGTGGCAAATTTAACTTTAACTGTAGGTCAACAAGAAAATAATTTGTAAGTTTATATACAAGTCAAACATATGTATCATCCTAACCCTTAGACATCACCATAAAAATTCATAATGGCGATTAAAAAAAACTTTGCAATTTGAAATTAATAATTTATTACTCATAGCTCATATGCAGAGAAATCCTGCATAATGTCCAGAATTCTGAACTTTCAATCAATGGCACATTTGAGTACACAGAAAATAGAAAATATATGTTAACTATGATGTGAATTTCATAAAGAAGGTTATTGTTTTATGTACATTCGTAGTTTGCAGGAAGAAAAAAAAACTATTCCTGACATCAAAACAAATGGAAATATGTCTGAAGTCAAACCTGTTGATGCAGAATGTAACTTGAATGTAAATGTACTTAATACATTACTACTTAGTTAATTAATCATGTTTTTTTGGTTGCATAAGAAAATGACAGTGATAACTCCAGGCATTGCAGACGAATGTAATACAACAGTCTGCGCATCACTGCCACACCCTCACTGGGTGAAAAACAGCCATGCATCGTTTACAACATGTACCTCTCTGAGGGGGTTTACAGTGTAGTGTTGGGATGTAGGGCCTAGGGCTTTACTATTAGAGTACTATGATCAGAGAGAGAGAAAGAGAGAGAGAGAAAGAGAGAGAGAGAGAGAGAGAGAGAGAGGGGAGAGAGAAAAGAGAGAGGGATGGGGTGTGTGGGGACTCTATGGGGATGGCCTTTAGGTCCTCATCTCCCCTCCTCCTCCTCCTCTTCCTCTTTCTGGAAGCTCACCATCTGCCACAGCTGCTGCTCGCCTCAACCGCCACTCTAATTGACAATGAACCCAAAGGCGCGGCGATAATTGTGGCTGGCCGCTTTGGCAACTTCAGCGGGTTTCAATTCCTCCCTTTCAGGATTCATCAAGCCCCATCTGCTTCTCTCTCTCTGTGTCTGGCATCTGCCCCTACACCCCTCCTCCTCAACCCCCCCCCCCCCCCTCTTTTTCTTCTCTCTCTCTCTCTGTCTCTCTCCCTCTTTCCAGCCCTTCTGGCCTGTCTTTTGTAAGCAGGCTGTTTATTAGAGAGTGGTCGCTAACCCCGAGAGGTTAACCACACCCATAAGAGTGGGGACTCGCTGGGGGCAAGCCATGTTTGTACAATTGAGAGAGAGATAAAGGAGGCCTTGTGGTTCTCTCTCTCTCTCTCTCTCTCTCTCTCTCTCACCCTTGCTCACTCCTTAGCCTCTTCCTCGCCTACCTACTTTTCTTGATCTATAGCAAAAGAAAAGTGTTGTGTGTCAGTAAGCAAAGGGTAGTCTGATCGGTGTGCATGTGTGTGTGTGCATGTGTGTTTATGTGTGTGTGTGTGTGTGTGTGTGTGTGTGTGTGTGTGTGTGTAGGGAGTAGCTGTTTTCCCTTTGCTGCTGTTTTGATACTTTTTCCAGTGCCTTTTCTCTGGCCTTAAATAGTTTCCTTAAAAACATTCGGAAGCGCTTCTGCACCCATTTTAAAACATAGTTTAAAATCTGGTTTCTCATAACTTCAGTAAAATTATCTTCAATAGATCACTGCGACATATGAAAATGTCAGTATTCTGGCACATAAATCTGTATACCCGCATACAGAATCTGAGACACGTACAGAATCTGAGACAATTGTACACCCACAGGACACCCTGATGTCTGATTTCAATCAAATCAGAGAGAAAACATGTTATTATTGCAGTTCATATAGGGCATTTAAGGTAAACATTTAGGTTAGTGTCAGATACTATTGGGTTGAGCGGCCTTGTCTGAGCAGCATAACAACAGTGAGTAAACCTGTAAATTATATTTTTAAACTGGCAAAATCATTTTCTTATGGAGGACCATTAAACTGTTTCTACACCAGGGCCCAAAAGATTCTAGTTACACCACTGATTCAGGTTTTTAAAAACGAACCTTTGAACTTCTTTTATTATTACTTAAGATGCACCCTAACAAATCAGATCACTACTGATTCTTCCAGCCAGTGTCCTAGCAGGGAATTTTAGATCTGGCTTTACACTGCCGCTAGACTGAAAGGCTTTAAACCCTGCTGGGTCTTCTCTGATCTGTGGACTTTGTGCTGTAGCAGTGTGTGATGTGTCTCCATTATTACTGTAAGGGGTGCTGGGACATTTCCATGTCTGGGTGTACAGCTGGCACATGTGCTACGGCACACGGCCGAGAGGGGGGCCATGCCACCTCCTCGCTCAGAGTGTGTGCCAGCTGAGCACGCTCAGCGCCAGGCCCCTGTCACCCACCAGATAACCACAGCCTGTGGCACCTATCTCCTTTCAGTCTGGACAGAGACGGCCAGTGCCAGGGCTAACTGGAAACAGTGTGCATCCAGCTGTTACACATATATGAAGTATAGAAACTGGAAAGATGTGAGAGAAATGAGTGTTTTGGTGTATTCTATTAAAATTGCTATATCATAGAAAACCTGTCCTTTTTTAAATAAAATACCATTCCATGATAAGACATCATAAAGGGTTTATGAATAGTTGAAAAAAAGTTTATTAATGGTTATTAATTAAGTTATATACACCTTAAATATTACAAAACAAATAAAAAGGGCAACAGCGAGCTGTTATATGTGATGAGGCAGAATATCTTAGTATCGTATATCTTATGAAACTGCATAATGCTGACCATAACAAAACTTATGTTTAACCATTCCTAAACCCTTTATTAGGGTAGTCCTCTTAATTTACATATATCAGTCTCAAAGGCACGGTAATAAAAACACATGTTTAATACTAAGGGATGTGGGAGTTAAGAACCTGTTCAAGATTAAAGAGCTAGAACATGTAAAAATGAATTATAACCGCTTTATGGAAAAAAAAAAAACCCACAGTCTTCATAAGTAGACCTCAGGGAAAAGAAAAATTTGAAGGTACAGCATCTTTGGAGTCCATTACAAGTCTAGAAATCTAAACAGCAGAATGGTTTGGTAAACAGTATTATTGCCTATAAAAATTCACTTTTCAATACTTTTTCATTTACAATAGCCAAATGGACAAATATCAGGACCAAAAAGCCACGAGACGTGAATTCCAATAACTTAAAGTCAGAGACATTTATGGAAGTGTTTTGGTATCATTTGTTTTTTAATTTATTAATTAAAAGTAACTATGTTCATTTTTGATTAAAAGATACAAACTCACCGTACTTCTAAAGCTATTACGGAATCAGTAACTAATGCTGGAAGAGCAATTAGTTTAATTGCGGCCACAGGCTCATCAGTGTCTTACATGCTGACCACGAAGTCTTTTCTAACACAAACAATTTAGGTGTGTGTAATTAGCTGTATGATGCCAATTTACTGTGTTTGAAGCCATTTTCAAATCTGAGGCTTAAGTAGGCGGTCAAACCCCTGACCCCCAGAGGATTACCTCCCCCACCATGATGAATCCTGACACTTTTACAAATGCAAATGTCCAGTTAAACTGTCTCATAATATCTGTGTGATATGCTCTCCCACACTAGATTTCAGTTTCACTCTCTTTTTTTTTTACGCACAACCCTCGGCTTGTAAAAATAACCCTTGGTTTCATGGCAAATCTGGGGCAGCATGGCATCAATTTCATAACCATGTCACAAATTATTGCCTTGTTGGAATCACTAAAGCATATGTTCTCAGGTCCCAGAGATTTTTTTTTATGAATAGAAAATGCAACGAGCGGCTGCATGCGCAGTCATGAAACTGGCAGAGCAAATGTTCGATGATTAAGCGTCTCCATTTGGTTTCTTGTCTGCCATGGCGTGCTGTGGATGTATTTTTAGTGCTCAGTGGGTTCAGTGTGACCAATTAATGAAGGCCTGCGATGCCAGGGCATTTTCGACACTGTGCCAGCGAGTTTTGTTTGTCATGGCTGCATAAATAATGGTAACATCGTGTTTGACAAATAGGCCAGTGCCAAAATACACTCATACATAAGAAAATTACCCATCTGCAATACAGAACCCGTTGACTTTGCTGTACACTGTCTGCTTGAGCCTTGCAAATTGCAACGCTCCAACAGGTTGACATACATTTGAAACGTTCCCACTAGTGAAGGACATTAATAGGATTTTTGCATGAGGGCATGCCAGGTGCCTTATGCATCATCTCATTTTTTTTATGACAAATTGTGCATAATTGTTTTATGTGGATAATATACTATTATTAGGCTGTAATCTCAAGCCCCATACTCTTCCGAGGCTTAGCAGCAGGTCTTTGCTGGTCATTTCAGACCACGAACCATTGCCAATGCATTGCCTCCCAGGGTTCCCAAGGCAAAAAAAAAAAAAAAAGAAAACCTCGGTCTTTAAACCAGCGGTCATCAATCACCGCACATCCAGAGAGGCCCAATATCAAGACATTAATGTGAAGGTAGCCCCCTCTCCCCTCACCCCTGACCCCAATGCTGCCAGCAGGGAGATGGAGGGAGAGATGGAGGTGTGTGGGATCTGAGCCTGTCACTGAGCCTCTATCCGTCCTGGGGGAGCCCAGAGGGGACTGAAGGAGGGGATTACCAGGCCTGGATGGACATCTATGCTGTGCTTTATCCAGCCAAGGTGCTGGGCCTTCTAGGTCCTGTGGGTTTTCTGGGAGCGACTGGAGGGGAAGGGGGTGTTAGGTCCCTCCAAACCCAGAGCAGAAAAGAGATGTAGATTACTTTGGGCACTGGAGCGATGAGTTCTCTGTGGAACACGCTGGGGAGTATAGAACAACTTACACTAATCAGGGGCTGGAGTGGTCTACAGTGTGTTCTCTACAGTACTGCTTTGAGTTATTACAGCCCCAAGCACTGTAAATTTTACCCCAGAACCTGCAAGCCATTGACAGTCTGAGCCCCTTTAAAACACATTGCAACACACACGTATTTAATGCCACATTTAATAAAGTTAAGTCAAGTTTATTTATATAGCACATTATCATACACAAAAGGTCATTCAATGTACTATACAGAAAGATTAAAAAATAAAATAAAAAAAGAATAAAATAAAATAAAAAAATAGAAGAAATAAAGAATACATAGAAAACCAATAAAAGAATATTAAATGTGCAGTAGAAGTGCTGATATTTAAAAGAAGGTGGAGGAGAATAGTTTTTTAGCAGCTTTTTAAAGGTACAGTTGGTGCAGATATTGATGGGTAGTTCCAGCAGTGACCAACATAGAGACTTTCACCCCGTTTAGTTTTGGCTCTTTTCACCACTAGCTGACATACAATCAGTGTCTTCCATTTATTGTCATTTATTTACCAGTTAAATGTTCCTGTCATTTATTTACCAGATATTTCTTTCTCTTGTGGGGGAGATTGGGGCCAAATTTAAGGCATTTTGTTTACAATATGTGTTTTAAATTGTTGGGCGAGATTCAACATTTTTTATAATGGAAACCTACACACCTCTGCTACACATATAACACTGGCTTTGTTTCCGATAACATTCTGATAGCAACAAGATGAATGAGCAGTGACAGGTTACTAGTCGTGACACTGACAGAACTAAGCCCTGGGAGGCTGTGTTTTAGTTTGGGTAGATCTTGATGTGAGTAGTTCATATGCTTTAACAGGGTGCCATGGTACAACTACAAGAAGGGTGATCCAAATAAAACTGTGATAAGATGTGCCTCACTTAATTCTTCTGTAGGTCTCTTTCTTAGCTGGCATTTTGTTTTGATCCACCTGTTGTCACTTTGTAATTTTTTTCAAAAAAGATTATTTAAACAAAATGTATCATATCATTATTATTTTAAAAAGGTAAGCTATTTGCCACTACCTGTTCTTTGAGATCTACAAAACCCCACACTATTTGCATCCTCGGGGACTGTATTCAATACTCAGGGGTAAAATTTAGAGAACTTAGTTCTCTTACAAAAATTCAGAAAATGAAAATGTTAGTCATTTTGGTGCATCCCTCTGTTCTTTATTGCATACTTACGTCATTTCACCAGCTTGTAAATTAATTTTAAATTATATTGCTGAAGTACATTTCCAGTTCTCTTCACAAACGCATCTTATTTCCCTTTTCTTACATTAATAAAAAATTTCAATAAGATTTTTGTGTGTTTTATCAACATCTCAGTACCATAGTCCCCCTTTTTTGGTCCTCGTCTCAGAGCTGTCATGTCAGAACCTTAATTTGCACCTCCAAAATATTCTATCAGAGCTTAGGGAAAAGGGTTTTTTTTTTTTTTTTTGCAAATGCTGTGTAGGGGCACTGCTAATTATAGGGGAATATGCAGCAGCCATGGAGCTGGTTAGCACCCTCCTCCTGCAGGAATGGATTCAGACAGCCAAATCCATCACCAGCTCCACTGGTTAACTCTCCACCATTACTGCCCTAACACGCTCTGCTCGGGAACTGTCACAGTCAATTGTGTAGCCCTCAGTCACAGACAGCAGCTCATTTGACCAAGCATTTTTTAATTTGCACGGGACCCTGTATTTGATTGAATATGTGAATTGCTGTTTTTCTTCTCATTCTGACTTGCTGTTCGGATCTGGCGATTACATGGAGCCACACAAGAAGCTATCTGCCCGAAAACGTTATGAAACAAAAGAAAGCAAACACGTAGATTGGAGAAGATACAATCACAGTGATGTCATGATGCCTTCCATGTATGTCCCACATACTTAATGGGAATTAGTGCCAGTCTGCAGTCGGTCCCCATAGTCAAACCAGTCCATTGTCATGTTTTGAACTTATCACACAGCAATATTCAAGTCTATTTCCTAATAAACAAAGAAGCACATATTTGCATCTGTCGGCATCTATTTCCTGGGTGCTTTGATCCCTACATACCAAAAGGCCTGGAGTGGGACTCGTTTTCAAGTTACAGTATTCAGACCAGTCCAGTCTAACTGCCCTGAGGTCTGTATAACACACTCACACCCATGCCCTACACTCACTCACCTCCAACACATACAAGATATTATCTTCTTCTCCAAAAAAAAAAAAGGACGAGAATTGCTCACTGCTAACTTATAATTTGCTAACGGATCAAAGAACGGCTTGTTAACAGCTGTTTAGATTACATTTGTTGACAGCTTTAAGGTTTGACTACAAAAATTTGGGCTTTTTTTTTTCTTCGTAATTTTCCCTTCTTAATTATTTGCATTACTAGGATCATTTTTATGAATGTGGTATAATCACTGCAGTAAAAATAAACTAATGCTAGCTAAGTTCCTGTCGGGATTTTACGCTGCCCATCTGCTCGGATGTATACAACATTTTTGGAGCACTTAACTGCATTCTTTTTAAACTGTCATTGTTCCTTTTCTGCTCTATACTTCTTTTCCACTTTTTTTTTTTACCACTGTTGCTCATCTTCATCATGCAAAAATGTAGAGTAATGCTATATGCAGAACACTGTTGTACTGCATGCTGAATTTACTATTCTCTATTCACTTTATATTCCATTAAATGTCCAAATTAACAAGAAAAAAACATATATCTCAATTTAGCAATTTAGTGCATTTTTACAGGATTTGATTTGGAGGTTCATTACTCTTATGTAATATTGTCATATGACATGCACATGATATGTAAGTACCACACTGTGTTGAGTGTTTATGCACTGGAGAAGGTGGTGGGTGTCCAAATATTTCTGTGTTTCTTAATCAAAGATTAAGTTAAACTTTCAGTCTTTTTTGTGCAGGGGTTTCCTAAGCAATTTCTATACATTTTACGGCCTATTATATGGCCTAAGCTACGCTATATGGACAAAAGTATTGGGATGCCAGACCATTACACCAACAGGGACTTTAATGACATTTCATTCAAATACATAGACTTTAATGTGGAGTTGATCTCCCAATTGCAGCTGTAACAGCTTCCACTCTTCTTGGAAGACCTTCCACAAGATTTTGGAGTTTCTGTGGGAATTTGTTAACATTCATTCTGTAGAGCATTTATGAGGTCAGGCACTGACGCTAGCCTGGCTCGCAATCTCCGTTCCAGTTCATCCCAAAGGTGTTGGATGGGGCTGAGGTCAGGGCTCTGTTCGGGCCAGTCAAGTTCTTCCACACCGAACTCATCCAACCATGTCTTTATGGAGCTTGCT
>JBBPCZ010000163.1:5365820-5376410 GCA_037974445.1 Brycinus macrolepidotus | reverse complement strand
AAGTTGGAAGCATGGCGTTGTGCAAAATGTCTTGGTCTGCTGAAACATTAAGATTGCCCTTCACTGGAAGTAAGGGGGCCTAGCCCAAAGCCTGAAAAACAGGGTTTTACTCATGTAAAAACTTTTGTCCATATAGTTTATTAAAGAAGTATTGTCTGAACTAGCATTATCTAACTGTTTTAATATCTTGCCAGTTTTGTTTTTTCAGTGGTGGTTCCGGTGAACTGAGCTTGTGTGAAAGTTAGATTCAAGGTAGCATTAGGTAACCACTAGATAACTTATTTGACAGTGGTTCTGGCAGCCTGAGAACGTTAGCAAGGATAAGCTTATTGCAAATCTGTCAAGCTCAGGGTAATAAGTGAGAACGACCCAGAGGGAGACTGCTCACAACAGTCTTTTCTTTGTCTCATCAGGAACAAATCATCCTCTTATTTGGAGATTACTGAAGTCTGACTTGTTTCTCCTAAACCACTCTTAGGAAAAATAAGGAGCAAAAGAAAAAATCAACTTAAGTCCTTTTGCTGCTCTCATAGGCTTCTGTTTTCCTCTCTTTAACAACCTTTTGGATCTCAAAACTGTCTGACTTTGATGAGACTTGAATTTGATCATTAAGACAAATTTCAAATGTTGCACAGACTCATTTATAAGCCAAGCAAGTTTCTTTTATATCTTATGGTTATCTCAAGATCTGATTATTTGAGACAAATATAGATAAGAGCAAAATATGTTTTTGGTTTGCTAAGCAGGTTACCTTAAAAACTACTGCCTTAAAACATTCTGCATATTCTTGCAGTGGTCAATAAGTATACACAGCTCTATAAGAAGAATAATTTAGTAAGTAGCATATAGGAGAGAAGTACATAAGCAGGCATGTATGAAAATAGCATATGTTTCTGTTTAGACCTGGATGTAAATAGCTTACACTGCTATATACACCCAGTTATAAATAACATACATCACTCTTTGGACCAGGGTGTAAATAGCATCAATAGCCAGGTACACCTCTCGAGAGCCAGTTCCATTAAAGCATTTAACCCAGCCTTCTAAGGAGGTTGTTATGATGCAGTTACTGTTTACATTGTATAGACATAAAATGCATGTCATTGTCATAATCCATAAAATAAATATTTATTGCAAATACCATAGAATGATGGGTACTTCAGTGTGGTTACGAGCACCAGAATTATTGGTCTGTAAATGTTTTACAGTTCAATTCAAATTCAATGCCATTCAAATTTATTTATTTATTTATTTATTTTTACAATGGACATTTTCACAAGACAGTTTTATAGAAATCCGGGTTCAGGCCCCTAAGCCAAGGGTGACAGTGTCAAGGAGAATCTCCTTAAGAGCATGAGTAAGAAACTCTCAGACGAACGAAGGCTCAAAAAAGGAACCAATCATCCTATGGTCGACACTGCATAGCAAAATGATAGCACAGTAACAAACAATATGAGTTACACTAAGGAAATGACTAATGAATATATAGTAACAAATGACAAGGAAAAAAATAAATCATATGAGCCGAATCAGTGGGGAGAAGGATGAACCCTTGAATATCCGAGATTATCTAAAAAGAATAGGAATCCACGACTGCCATTAGTATGAATATGTAAGGAGCTCAGTCTAGTGTGGTATTCTGTATAGTGTTAAAGAATTCAGTGCTATTGGCCCCGTTAGTAAACATACCATTAACTTGACAAGAATCGCGTCTTCACAAAACTCACTGGCCTCTCCGATGTGAAGTCACTGAACGTTCCTTGTTGACAGCAACAGATGCAGCAGTTTAATCAGCCACATGTGCTCATGCGCCATCTCCTCCGTGTCTGACTTGCCTGTTTTGTTTACCGTTATTACCTTAAACAAGGCCTTGTTCTTACCTGAGCATTGTGTACAACCAAAATAACAGCATGCAGCCTGGTTAAGGAGTTGAATGCTTCCCAAAGCATTAAAAAGCAAACAGCCAGTGCAACCAAATGCGCTCAAAGTCAGACTTTTGTTCAATGAAGTCTGGAATAAATTTGCTGATTAATGGGAAGGAATAACAAATCTGGAGTAGAATGTCTGTTCAGAAGGTGAATTTGCCCACCTCTGCCCCTGATATTCTATAATAGGCTCAGCTCTCTAAGTTATGCAGGGTGTATAAAATGAAAAGGCTGCAGGACTGGTTGTGAGGTGTTACTTCATCATGTGCTGTCAGACAGCCTCTAGCTTCTAATTACAAAGTAATGGCTGCTGTGTCTTTTGTCTTTTCGTTATGGAACATCTCGCTGCTGTATTCAAGCCCACCGCTTGATTCCTTGTCATTGAAGAAACAAAACAATAGAGGCTTTTCAATGACAGACAGCGCAGCCCCATTGTTCTTTTCACATTGATTTGCTGTGTTAATTTAGACCCAGCCGAGGAAGATTGAGCCCACTGTAAGAAATTCAATACAGTACACTAAAGCACACTGAAATAATTACAGCCATTAAGCGCCGATTGAGTGATCAGAACTGGATGTGTGAATCTGCAGTTTTGTCATAGCCATATCGACTGGATTGAAAGTAGCGACTCAGCTTCTTAAACAGTTTTGTCTCAATATGCAGTGCAGTGTTATTAAGTGCGGTTTGGGGTAAACAATGGTTTTGAGGGAGCAGAAAAAACAGCTGTCTGTGTGTTTGTGAATATAGGTCAGGACGTGAACCTGTGAAGGCAGCCTGTAAATAGGTACCACTGGGCTGAAACTGGAAAATTCTTAGTGTAAATTTTGCTTACATATGGACACCTGGGCAACATGATTGTATCAACCATTAAAGTCACCATGGGTGTAAAAAAAAAAGTAGAGCGAAACAGTAGAAGTTTAGATACTCAAAATCTTACTCAGCATGGAAGTTAGAAGCATGAAACCAAAAATATGCTTGACTAGTAGTCAATAGCTATCAACAGTTAAACACACTCAAGTATGTGAAAGTAAAAAGCAAACATTTTAACAAATACATGAAAGGTTTTCCAAGTGTGGTGGTTTGTGATGCGGAAGTGTGTGATGTGGCAGCTAATGGGCAGTGCTCCCATTTTGAAGATGGTCTGACTCATCTAACCATCAGAATTTGACCCTTGTCAAAAATGTCAGACTCGCCCATTTTAAGAACTAAGTGTTCACTTGCTGCGTAATATATCCCACCCCTTGACAGGTGTCACTGTAACAAGATAATAAATGTTATTCACTTCACCTGTCTGTGGTGGCTCATTCATGCACATGGGGAGTGAAGGCTAGCCCGGCTCACAGAAGAGCTACTGTTGCACAAAACTGTTGAAAAAGTTCATGCTGTCTGATATAGAAAGGTGTCAGAACACACTTTACTGCACAGCCACAGACCAGTCAGAGTACCCATGCTGACCTCTGTCCACTGCTGAAACCTCCTACATTAGAGCACATGAGGATCAGAACTGGACCATGCAGTAATGCAAGATGGTGGTTTGCGCTGATAAATCACATTTTCTTTTCCACATTTTCTTGGACAGCTGTGTGCGTGTACACTCCTCACCTGGGGATGGGATGGTAGTAGGATGAACTATGAGAAGAAGGCTGGCTGTCAGAGGCAGAGTGATGCTCTGGACAATGTTCTGCCCCTGAAATCTTGGGTTCCAGCATTCATGTGGATGTTACTTTGACATGTACCACCTACCTAAACATTGTTGTAGACCAAGCACAACGCAGTGTTTTTATTAATGGCAGTAGCCTCTTTTAGCAGATCTCATGCAATAAAGCATCTATAGGATGTGCTGGACAGACTAGTCTGTTCCATGGAGGCCCAACCTTGCATAAATTATCTGCTGCTAACATCTTTGTGCTACATACCACAGCACACCTTCAGAGGTCTTGTGAAGTCCATGCCTCAATGAGTCAGAGCTGTTTTGATGGCACAGTGGCCTACACCAAATTAGGGTGGTGGTTTTAATGTTACGGCTAATTGGTATGTATTTCTAGAGCCAGCTCCATAAAAATACAAAGACTTCATAGGAACAGTTTCTGTTTTGCAGACAATAATGAACTTTTTAAATGTAATTCTAAAAATACCTATTGGCTATTGCATTGGATGGACACTTCTAGGAAAAAAAAAACTTTCATTATTGTAAGACATATAAATTGGAGGGATTCTTTAAACTTTAAACAGGTTCTTTAAACTCACATTGTCGTTAATGAAAATGGTTCTTTAACATACCAAAAGTGCTTACTACGGCAGAAGTCTTCAACTCCTCAACCTCAAATCCAGTTTTCCATTCTGAATTTTGCAAACACTGGTAGCTGAATGAACTGTTGATGCAACTGATTGTTTACCTAGTGTAATGTAACCAATTACTAAAAAATCCAGGACCAGAAACTGGATTCGAGGTTTGGAGTTGAGTACATCTGTTCTATGGCATCGCTCCCTAACTGTCAACCAGCCTCTGTCCCAGGCAGCTTACTCACCCCGCTCCCTCTCTTTTGCACAGATATCCATGAGGCAAATACAAAGATGCAGAAATGTACACATGTGGGACAAACATGTAAAACTGCATATATCTATATCCAAGCACATGCATTGCCCGTGCACAAACCTATCCAAATATATACACATGAATACAGGCTTGTACACAGCACACACACACACACACACACACACATACAGAGAATGGCTGATTTGATTAAGTCCCAAGCCTCCATTATTATGTTAGGTAGGTGGTGTAGAATTTCAATGATAATCCATAATGCATGACCTGTTCCGTTGCCGTGGCAACATAAATTCAAGGTTACCGGGCTTGCAGAAGCATAACTGGGGGCTCCAAGGAGGTGCTGCTCAAAATTCCGCTCATGGAGGAGGAGCATCAATCAAACTGTCGCAGATTGCAAAGTACTCATAATCAGATGGAATGCCTCAGAGAGAGAGAGAGAGAGAGAGAGAGAGGAAACAAACAATATCATTCCATATACTAACCTATGCTAGCCATATAAACTCTTTTCTCCTATACAGGCAAATAAACAGTGTGCTCTGAAATGGAGCTGGTCAATTTGAAGCAATATCACCATTTTTTGTGCAGTTCCAGGTGACTTGCTCTCACTTCATTTGCCGTTATCTTGCTCAGGCAGGCTGGGATGTGACCCGAGCCTTCAGCTGCTGGACTTGGGGGGGAGGCGAGGGGGACGACAACGACGATAGAAATCAATTCTCACCAGAGACTGACGCTCCACTGCCACCCACAGCCCCCCGCTGAGAGAGAGAGAGGGAGAGGGAGAGCGAGAGCGAGAGAGAGAGAGAGAGAGAGAGAGAGAGAGAGAGAGAGAGAGAGAGAGAGTCACAATCTCTCTGCTCTTTGGGCCATGACTGCTTACTTTCAGCTTCATTCCAGCAACTCCAAATCCAACTCAAGCCCCCATTCGTCCTGCTGCCTAGGCAAAATATGAAAAGGAAATTGAGGAAAATCCCCAAATATATTTTTACCTTAAGCACTTTTACACCCTTCATTTCTATATTTTTATATAAAGCTTTTCAATATGCACCTTCAAGGTATTTTGTCCATTTTTTCTTTTAGCTGTAGGCTCCTATATGAATATACTCCTTAACTAGGACAATGCTAGCTATTTCCGTTTAGAATTGTTTACCTCTCTTTGTTTCTTCTGTTGGATTTCAGTTAGACGTGACTATAATGATCCATCTAATCAGTCGTGGCGTAATGAGGCTTAATATTTTGTCAACCCTCTTTAATTGTGCCAGAGTGCACTAGGTAGCATGGTAAAATCACTGTAACCAACGGCTTGAATTAAAAAGTCTTCTGTAGTTTCTACTTTAGAAAAGATCATTTTTACAATTTCACTTTGCTTTGGAGAAAAGCTTGTTGATCTTCCTTCTCCACATCTCTCCCTGTGACAGGATGTCTGAGTGGCTGGTCAGCCAGTCAAGTTCTTTCTGCATAATTTGCCTGCCCAGTCTAACCATCTTAGCCAACAAATGCTCATGTTCCGTCAATGACTTTTTGTCCATCATAACCACCTAGTCAGAGTACTATATTACACAAGTTTGGCAGTGATTGGCAGATACTTCCTTGTGTTCAGAGATAACACTTGGCACTGTAATCACTCCTGGTTGAGCACAACTTTTTCTGTAATCAAATGAGTCTGACCTCTGCCAGAAAATAAAAGCTTAAGAAAAGGCTGCTGCTTTTGAGCTCTTAAAATTTTCACAGCTACCCCACTGTCAATCACTGCATAGTCTAAAATGTGCAAGCATTCCTGGAAAAAGCTTTCACTTTAGGATCATTAATTTTTTGGTAAATATATTTAATCAATATTTGCAATTGGGTTGCCAACATCTCAAAGGGAAATTCTTCAATTTTTCCACATTTCTGCACAATTACATAAATTAAAAAAATGCTTCAATTGTTTAATGTTTCTAAATGCTAACTCACAAATAGGTATTGCATGAAATGTTAACAAATACATTGTATGAAAACTGAGGTTCTAGCTTAAATTGTTTTTGTTTGTTTTTTTTTATTTTACCATCATCACCATTGCACATAAAACAGAGAAGACGTGTAGATTCACTGGTCATTTCTGGATAGTAAATATAAAGGCTACATTTGTGCTGTAGACACTGCAACTCCTTGTTCCTATCGCCACCACTGTAAAGAAGATCGTCAAGTTTCACTACAAGGACCCATTTCACATCAAACCAGTAAATATCTCTGTTTACATTTCAATGACTGAATTATGAAGCAGTTCTGAAAAAGCAATAGAATTCCCCTTTATTTACCAAATGAGAAGAAGAAGTGGAGTCTTAATGTTATTCTGTATTAAATGTATTAAGGATGCCACATACAAGGAACTTTTCTTAGTGAATGTGCGCGTGTATGACATACTAACCAGACTAAACAAGTACACTAGACTGTTAACTAATATTCCAGAGAAAAAATGACATTGACGTGGAAAGATGAATAGCAAAAGAACATTACAAAGGAAGACCTTAACTTAATAACAAACATGCTAGTTTTGCAAACAACTGGTGGAGAAAAAACTGGCCACATGTCTGTGTCATACACATCCACCCACATACACATGCACACACACACCCACACATACACACATGCGCACACGCACACACATCTCCTGCATCTGTCCAAGTAGGAATGCACTGGTCATTCAGAAAAGTTGGCCTTCCTCCCACTGCTCTGAATGTGTTCTGGAGGGGGCCTTTGTTCTGCCTTTCTTTTGTGGCCCTCAAACATATCAGGTTTTCTTTCAGTCTGCCCAGATAGCAGAGGACTAGAGGCCTATGAGGGTGGCAGGGCCATGCTGACTGATCTTTAGACACACAGCTGTGTGTTCTTGGATTAGCCTGATCCCGGATGGGCCAGAAGCCTCCTCTTCTTCTTCTCTGGGCCGGCCAGACTTGTTGAAAACTGTGACATGAGGGAAAATGGTCAATTATTCTTGCTCTCTGTGATCTGGCCCACTGGTCTTAAGCCTTTGTGTCCTTCTGTAGATTATTTTTAGGGGGGATATCTGCTCTCTCTGAAAATTTGTATTCATAAGGTTATAAGTCCACAGCTATCGGGGTCACCTAGTTAAATTGGGTGCCTCTCTTTTTTGATAATGCATTGCCCAAGCTTGATGATGTCCTCATGGTCGATGTCACATATACTTTATCAGGGACAGGAATAACATGCAAGGCAGAGGTGGTCCGGTGCCATTTTTCGCCATAAATATTAAACACCTACGAATGGATAAGACTTGCCTTGCCTGGCTCATAGTAGATAAGCTGAGAAAGAATTGCGGCAGCACTTGGTAGGGCCATTTGCATGACTTACAGTGGAAACGGCCTCAACAACGCAAGAAGAGCAAACAAAACAAAACAGCCTTTGATCATATCTTCAATAAAGAGCAGTTTCGGAATCAAATCTACGAGCCCACCAAGGATTTTAAATAGGGCGGCGTGGCCAAGGTCCAACAATCTTATCATGAAATAAGCCCTGATGTGGGGATTTTTATTAGTTTGGAGGTGTTCTCTTTTCCCTGGTGGTATATTTTCTTCTTTTTTTTTTCTTGTGATGATTTCGAAGATGAATAGTCTTTGACTTTGTTTACTTCAGACCACCTCTTTTATCCATGTGTGTTTGTGAATGCAAATATGTGTTCGGGCTGTGCGATGTGGCTTATTTTATACAGAGGTGCTGCTACTTTCTGTTCCACTCATATGTCTGAATCTGGATGTTAATTATACAATGCAGTCAGTAAGTAACTCAACAGAAACCATTTCTGCTGGTTTGACTTTGCAATCCAGCACACTGGAATTGAAAGTAAATTCAGACTGTAAATTTAAAGCACAGAATCTCACATTTTATATGTGAGTATTTGCTACGATATAACATGAATCATACAGGAAGCACAGCCTTCCAGTCTTGGGCAACATAAATAACTGGACATAACATAATCTTAAGAACCTTGTTGCAAACCTTATCTAAGGTTTGTGACCCAGACAATCTCCAGACAGTGAGAATTAGAGATTCTACAGATGTTTTTATGCATTTAAACAATTCTGGAGGACCATAAGTAATTGAACAATTGACTTCATGGTCATTTTTGCTATTTTGCTTCATTGCATCATCATGAGGCCATAACAATCATGAAAAATCAAATCGGTAACACTTAAAGTGTGTCAAATCAGTTGTTGTTATGAAGGCATGATTTTTTAAAGTAAGACAAAATGCTGGTGAGACAACGGTCTTGCAGGTTTTTTTTCTTTCTTTCTTTCTTTCTTTCTTTCTTTCTCAGCTTGTTTACGCCAGTAACTTCTAATGAAGCAAAGGTCTCACACACTTCTCCCCTCGTGGCTCCTGCTGTGCAGTTTTCTATAACTTCCTAAAACCTCAGTTCACAATACCAGGGGCTTCATGGGTACTTTTATTTTCAGATTATTTTCAGTTTTTTTAGGTTTGGTTTATTTTTGAGAGAAACTTGGTTCTGCTTGGTGTGGATGTTGACTGTGGAATGTTCTCCTTACCTACATTCTTTTTTTCTGCTCTCGATTATTTTAGAGAGATAAACAAGACTGCCATTTTATCTGCACACTGGATGCTGCTTGCACTTTATAACTAAATCACAAGGAAAGGTTTGGCCATTAGAGCTATAAAATGTTACTTTTTTGTCAAATTTGGCTAAAATACTGACAGCTTCTTGGGTCACCAAACTTATGCTAGTAGTGTTACTCATGAAACTTTAAGTGGCTTCAAAATAAAAATAATAAAAACATGAATACAACATTTGTGAGTTTCTACATACAATGTGATTAAAGTAGACTAAATTTTACAACAGCTTAGATTGTGGTGATTTTGTCATTTTGTCAGTGGCTTTACAGTCAGTGGTGTTACTTTATTGATGTTATTCATTATTACAGACTATGTTTTATACTTGAATTTAATATCAAGATTCATATTCTGTTTGCCACTGCAAATGTGACAATATGACCCACATACGAAAAAACAAAACTTCAGGGTTCAGACACAAAGTCATACATAGATTTTCAGAGCCAGCTGCCTTACTACCTGTCTTTTCAGTGAATATCAGAATCAGAATCAGAAAACTTTATTGATCCCAGAGGAAACTGCTTATGTAATGACTGCAAAGATACACAGCGACACAGTGACAAGAACAATATAAAATATAAATTCTAAATAAGATCTAAAAAAAAAATCTGTAGAAAAAAAAGAAACTCAATATGGAAATACATTATGTTATATACAGAAATTCTGGGTATAAATACTATATATAAGTAAAACAGTTAAGTCACATCTACCGACACAAATGGTAGTTTGGAGTAAGTTATTGCATTTAGTAGAGGATCAGTAGTAATATTAAGTAATAAAAGTAATATTGACATAAGTAGTGATTCTGCACGTGAAGACTATTGCATGTAGGATATTTCACATAATGAAGTGATTATTTTGTGCTTTTTAAATGGACAAGTCAGTCACCTTGCCTGAACTCCATCGAGCATGCATTTCATTTACTGAAGGCTTGACTGAATGCAAAAAGCCTCCAAGGCAGGAAGAAGCTGAAAATATCTTCAGCCTTACTCTACATCAAACAATGTCTATGGGGCACAGATTTCCGTTAGTCGTCGTCTGCAAAGGATCTGCAGCCAAGTACACTGAACCTTAAGGTCAAAATAATAGTTTTGTTTTGAAGTAAGATGTGGGTATACAAAACCAAAACAACAAAATCAGTCTCGCTTTCCTGTTACCAGACAGCACTCCATGTTGTACAGTCATATCTATAAATCAGTATGGTGACAATGCATTCAAATACATAAGCACAGATGTTGGACGAAAAGGCCTGGTTCACAATCTCTGTTCCAGTTCATCCCAAAGGTGCTGGATGGGGTTGAGGTTGGGGCTCCGTTCGGGCCAGTCAAGTTCTTCCTCACCAAACTCATCCAACCATGTCTTTATGGACCTTCCTTTGTGCACAGGGGTGCAGTCATGCTGGAATAGAAAAGAGTCTTCCTCAAACTGTGTCCACAAAGTTGGAAGCATGGTGTTGTCCAAAATGTCTTGGTATGCTGAAGCATTAAGATT
>JBBPCZ010000163.1:5347916-5365720 GCA_037974445.1 Brycinus macrolepidotus | reverse complement strand
CAGTTCATCCCAAAGGTGTTGGATGGGGTTGAGGTCAGGGCTCTGTGTGGGCCAGTCAAGTTCTTCCTCACCAAACTCATCCGACCATGTCTTTATGGAGCTTGCTTTGTGCATTGGGACACAGTCATGCTAGAGTATGCTGAAGCATTAAGATTGCCCTCCAAGTAAGGGCCTAGCCCAAACCCTGAAAAACAGGTGTGTCCCAATACTTTTGTCCATATAGTGTATATACACGGTGACAAGAGACAGCAATATACCTTTATAGCTGACATGTGAAACCACTGATGCCCACCCTGCTCACTTTGCTCACTGCTTCTAGACAAAGTTATGCAAATGAGTTAAGTGGCAACCAATCATATTGTTGAAATGCTGCGCAGTAAGTAATTATGTCACGCCCACAGTCACATGCTTTGATTCAACACTTGAATGCACATGGAGCTGGAGGTTTAAAGGTTGACTAATAAAAAATATGGCCTGGTGGTTAGGCAGTTGCCCCTGTGATTGAAAGGTCGTGGGTTTGAATCCCAGGACTGCCAGTGGCACCACTGAGGTTCCCTTGAGCAAGGTACTGTCTCCACACACTGCTGCCCGGGTGCCCCTTTGGTGACTACCCACTGCTTCACTTGGTGAGTGGGTTAAATGCAGAGAAAGAAGTTCACACTGTGTGATGTGGTGTGGTGTGTTCACATGTCACTATAAAGGCCACTTTGCTTAAAACATGCAATATTTGCACATTAAATTACATTTTAGGTTAAAAAATTGATTTGAGACACAAGAGTAGCCCACAACTCTGGGCACCCACCGAACCCACAGAAACCGCAGCGAAGGAAGTGATTCAGCTTGGTATGATAAAAATGCAGTGAGCAGTGCATGGCTACTGCTGATCATCATTAAGAAACTATAAAATAATATGACAAACTCAACCCTACAACAAGTACACGGTGGGTTTTTGCTGCATGTATATTACTTCAAATTACTACTAATTTTTCTTTTTTATTTTATTTTAGCAGTTTCTGAAATCTGAAGGTGCTATGGTATTGTTAAAAGCACACCGAAACTCGTTCGGTTTAAGCACCTGATACACTACATGGACAAAAGTATTGGGACACCTGACCAAAACACCAACACAGATGGCGTTGTCCAAAATGTTTTGGTATGCTGAAACATTAAGATTGCCCTTCACTAGAAGTATGTGGCCAAGCCCAAACTCTGAAAAACAGGTGTGTCACAATTCTTTTGTCCATATAGTGTAGGTTTGAATGCTTTTGACTGCTGACATCACAACAAGGGTATAAAACACATGGGCTTTGGAATTATTCCTAAGGCAGCATTTTTGTCAGTTGTTTCTACAGTTTAATCATGTTGTATGAAGAAACACTGTCAGATCTAAACAGCTTTCTGTTTAATATGTAAAATTCTTGCAATTCAAGAAGACCTGCCTGAATCTGCTCTCCATAATCTTCTTTTCAATTGGCCTTCTCTCCTTCCATTCTTTACTCTGTCCATTGATCCATCTTCTTGTTTCATCCCCGTCCTTCCCTAATGTTGTCTCTTCTCTCTCTGTCCTCTCTACCGGTTCTTATTTAGGTGCCATTTTGATAGAAGTGATAAAATATTAGGCTGCTGAATGATTCCACATCGAATAGCCTGTTAATATAAAGCCTTTATGCCTAATAACAATGATCTGCAGTTAATGCTTGCAGGCTTCAATGACCAGAGGCATCAAATATAAGATACCATTAGTAGCCTAATGTTGGTACCATAATACATGCATTATTTATGAAATATCCTGGCCTGCTGGAACAATATCAAGTCAAATTAAGACAATTTTCCACCAACCCCAGCCAAGACACTTTTGGAGTCCAAACTTTGCTTCTTTAATCTAGAACTGGGGTTGTAAGGCTAATGTTGCTAACAAACACTAAAAGTCAATTGTCACCCAAATCTTTTCCATAAAAATTTGCCACCTTAACCTGATGAAACCACATCTAGGTCTTCAGTGGCTTCATAAATGTGGTTTAGGACTCAATATGACTTACTGTGAGCTATAAAAATTAACAAAACTTCAGTGTATAACCATCATAAATAACAGTACCATTATAGCTCAAGATAGTCATACTATGTCCTAAACCACATTCACAGCACTACCTTAATGAAATGCTGTATGTGGTTTGCATGGCTTAAGAGAGTTTTGGGGGGTGTTTTTACAGAAAACATTTGAGTGGCTATTGACTAGTGTTTGTTAGCTACTTCAGCCTTGTAGCTTTAGTTCTAAACTAAACCTTGCTCAAGGGTACCTCAGTGATGACGCTAGCAGTCCAGGGATTTAAACCCACAACCTTCTGATCACAGGGGCTACTCCCTAACCACCAGGTCACCAAAGAAGTGAAATTTGGACTCCAAATATGTGTTAGCTGATCAGCTTTATCGATTACTTGAAGATTGTGTGGATTTAACTTTTCTTGTTCAAACTATTCCTTTAAATATGCTTAAAGTGTGTTTACATGCATAAAATATGATCGGATTTCGACAATTATCTGACTTTTCAAGTGGTCGTGTAAACAGTATACTCAGATTTTCAAAATCGGATTAAAGCCGTTATCAGATTCTTAGAAATATGATAAAGAAATTCAACAAAGAGATCTAGTTTTTTTTGTGTATTTTTTTCCGTTTATCTTTCTACATCTGCAAATGTGTGGAAACAGAACCAGATAAAAGATAATCTTCCCAGCAAACAGTAAACAACAAAGGGCCACAATTTGTACAATCGGAAGTCATATAAAATCTCAGAAAAACATTTAGTAAAAGAAAAGTATGTAAATAAAATGTTTTGGTCAAATGCTGCACTTTGGTGAGTTTACTGAATAGTTACCAAGCAATGGTAGGGGGTGCCTGTCATGTATTTGGAAAGAAATCTGAGTTTTCCATTATCAGATTACTGAAGTGTGTTGGCCGGATTACTGCCGAAGTATTTTCTGGAGTTGCCGGATCATTATGTGTAATTAGTGATTACTGTTACAGGCCTTAGAGGTCATAACATCTGTTAAAAGTGTGATAATAAAATAACATTACATGCCACAGTGACTTTAAAAGGCGTCTCTCTTTACAAAATAGCGTCACCAAAATTAAGAACTTAAAACCCACTTCACAAAGAAAAATGGAAAGATCTTAACAGCATTCTATTTAATGCGTAAAGTTATTGCAAAAGACATGATCCCAAAACACATTTCCTCCTAACTTCTGGTAAAAGCACATATTGAAAAAATGCCCAAAGGTGGTCTTTAATAAAATATGTGATACCCAAATGTCACGATATGTGCTGTGGCTTTTGCACCGTGGTACAGTATTTTCATTTTCATATAGAAGTAAGCAGGAAATGTCAACATTCATTTTGTTTTTTTTATTTATGTCCAGTGGCCAAAACAAGACCTCAGTGCCTGGTGAAAACATAACAAAAAAGCAAGTCTTTGTCGTAGAAGACAAATACTTTATAAATAAATTTACTTTTGCTTGCAGTGCAGGGCTTCCTTTCATGTTTGTATCTCAGAACAAATGCATGTTTGTCTGTTTGTCTGACATCACAAATGATCACAGCTCATATTGTCCCACAACCCTTGTATCAATAAAAACACATATTATAATATGTATATTGCAACACCTCTAAAAACTGATGGTTACTGCCTTCTACAATTTTCTCTTACTCCTTAAACCCAGCGAGGCACTTCTTGTGGAGCCAAATCGTATTTTCACTTTAACTCAAAGATTTGTGAGTAAGTGTTTTAAGGGTTATGATTTAGGTTTACCTTTGGGTTGGTTCAACTATACATCTAGTCTAGTCTTGTGTGGGACGTTTCTCACACCTCTGTTCTTTTCTTTTCTCTCTCTATTATTTCAGATGAGTAATGAAGACAGTGCTATTTTATCTGCACACTGGATGCTGTTTGCATTTCTTATTGCCAGTCAGATAAGTAAATCCCAAGGCAAAGCTTTGGCCTTTGGTGCTATCATTCAAGTCACCCTTTCAGCACTTATCTTGGCCAACCCCCCCACAAACACACACGCACACACACACTCCCCATCTGAAAGGCTCTCTCACACCCCTTAGATTTGAAATGAAGCACCAGCCGAGCTCAAGTCCTTTTTTGTATGCACAGCCATTATTGAGTTGATAAGATAGCATCTCTCCAGTGGGGGGTTTGGTGGAGACCAGGGGTGAAATGGATGGCCCATTCCCTGAGTGTTTTGCAAATGAATGCACCCCGGAAGGCCTCCAGGACAGCCAAGGTTCATTCAAAGACCCCCTTTAACCCCCCACCCACCTTCTTCACTGCCTGGCTACCTCATTATGCTTTCATGCAGACAGTCATCATTATTATTAAACACAGTCCCAACCAGTGCTTCACATTTGATTGTTCTCTAAAGATGTGGAGTTCAACCCTCAGAGATTTTTTATGTTATATGAATATAACATCCATATCACAATCAACTTCAAATTCAGGATCAATAAAGTTTTCTGATTCTGATTCTGATTACTTACATTTACATCCGATTCAGTATTAACAGGTTTGAGTCAAAAAATGACAAAAATGTTATAGATGTTAAGATTTTTTTTTTCTTCCACAAAACAATGCTGCAAAAATATGCAATAAAATTCAATAATTTAGTTAACAATATTAAATAATATAATTTAATAGTGTAACTCAATTCTTCCTTTATTTGCGGAAACCAAGAAGGTATGGATTGAAGTTCAAAATTGGCATTTTCCACTGAATTTCTCCAGACAGAAAATAACAATGTGGTTTTGTTATTGGCGGCGATAACCATGACTTCTGAAAGTTAATAAGCCGGAGTCTGTCACCGACGTCAATGTTTCCAGTAGTGCTTGGTAAGTAAAACACTGTCGTGCCAAACAGCTCTTACTTTAATCGATTAAAGAAATGTTTCTGCCAGTTATGCTGACCTACGCCTGACTGTAGACTCATTTCGATTTTGTTTCACCCAAATCACCTGAAGTAAATCAAATTACACAGCCAAAGGGCTCAACAGCAGTGCCTCACTTGAGGCCTTGAAAACACTCAAAGCCCCAAAAGTCAGAGTCCAGAGCTTTAACGAAGCAGAAAGTTGGCCTGGGGGAACAGCCAGCTGTTGATGGTGGAAGCATTCTGATAGATGGAGTGAGAAAAGGGAGAAAGGAGAGTGGTCAAAACAGGCCTCCTTTTCTCTTTTCTTTTTTTTCCCGGCTACTGTAGCAGATGGCTGGGCTCAGGTGTGGACATGCAATACTCTCTTAGTCTCTCTCTCTCTCTCTCTCTCTCTCTCTCTCTCTCCCAACAAGCATGTTACAGTTCCTTCCAGCCAGTGGCCTAAAACAGTTCAGTAAACCTCCCCAAATCATTTACACCACACTACGCTGGACATAAACACACACACAGGAGGCCCTCTTGTAATGTTTTCAATGAGCACCGCTGGCCTAATTAGTTTAAACACGCATATAACAGGCTTGAAATTTATTTACATGCATTCTCATCTAATTAATATCTTTGATCCGTTGCATAAATGTTTAGGTATTAATTAATGACGGTGCGACCTGTGGAAGACCCCAGTCATGTGTCAGAAGTGTGTCTCTCTCTCTCTCTCTCTTTTTCTCAGAGAAACTAAATCACCTGCGTCCCAGACACGGGCCTCAACTTCACCCTTCCTCCCATCCCCTGCTTTATGGCTCCTTTGCTCACTAATAAGCAGAGGCATCAAAGGCCTGCTGCCCAGTGCATTTTAATGTTCCTCTAATGACTTTTAAGAGCGTTTTTAATGTTTTTTTAAAGGCTGCTTGTAGATTGTGTCAAACATGTTTGAATTGGCTTTCACTGGAAACAGGTCGTTCCATTTAGCGAGGGGCACAACAGCAGCGATTTGGGAAGCGTGCGGTCCCTTCGAGTGATAAATTTCAACAGAGGCAGACAGCAACTGGAAACTGAGTTCCATCAAATTTTGATGGTTTTGAGCATTTTCAGATGATGAGCAAAGTCTTTGGAACAGTGATCTAGATTTAACTCAGAACATAAAGATGCCAAACAGGGTTATTTGGAGTGATGCCATAAAATAAGCATTTTTAACTGAGAGGTCTTTTAGGGAACCAAAAGCAGTAACTCCATGGCACTGCTTAAATGAACCCTTTTGGCATTTTTATTTTTGAGAGCGAGTTATAATTTATCCCTTCACATTTAGCTGCTGAATTGCTTTTTTGAGTTTAATTTCATCCTTATTTGGTGGTTCAGTTCTGGGATAGCTTTGCGTTTTCCTCACAACTCTTATTTTCAAGATTTATCAGTTTATTTCAGTCAAAAAGGATCACAAAACAAGAAGAATAGAGCCTATAAAACTTAGGTACCTATACTGGTAAATGCTGGAGGTACTAAGAAGTTCTGCTGCAGTTCTATAGGGAAGACCGTACTTGGGAAGGTACTACCGTAATTTTACTCGTTTTGTTGATTACTTTTGATATTACATAAATGTGAAAGTTATTACATTTATGCAAAATTGCTTTTACTCCTTCTAAGTGGTTTTAGGTTACTCTGCACTTCTCTGGCTGAAGGTCAGTGTAGACTCCACAGTCACCGCAGGAATGGACATAGCGATGACACGTTTGTGTTCAGCAGTGAGGAGGTGCTGATGGATCTTGCAGTTGGCCACACATTAGAGACACACGCAGCAAAAAGGACTGATTTTTGAGAAAAACAGCATTATAGTTGCATGTGTGTGGAGCGAGATGCAGGGAGAGATTTGACTCTAGTAAATTGAGCACAGCAGACGTTTTCAGCAGTGAAATAGCTCTCTCTAATTTGCTGTCATTCAAAGGTTCCACCATCTACTGTAGTCAGTGACATCATATCCTCGCTCCCTTCCTTGCTTCCTTGAAGAGAACCAAGCATAGTCTTTAAGACATCATTTGGGTTGTGTCTGAATATTTTCCTCTACTAACAGAAAAAGAACTAATTGCACAGATACCATTTTTAGAGTGACCCCTACATGCCCCAGAAATGTTTTTCAGGAATGCTGCTGGATGCAAAAGCCTTTGTTGTTTCCTCAGACAGACACGCTGCACCTATTCTGCACAGAACAGGAGGTCAGATTTGTGGGGTTTTTTTTTAAATCCTGCCCTGAAATTATCTGATTTTTACATCAGTGATTATTTCATTTCCTGAGATAAGCACTGCGGTGAAGCGTGCTCATTAAAGCCTTTTCATCATATGCTAATTTTGGAAAGGCTAAAACACTGGCTGGAGGGGACGACCTATTGTAGCCAGAATGGAGGTGCTTCAAATGCGAGCAGCCAAAACAAGCTGAACTGGCACGTTATCAGTTTGATCGGGAATGGCACAGTAAACCTCAAAGCACAGGGCAATCACATTAGCAAGCAAGCATTACGAAAGGGCAGTTTAAGGCCAGCTGTTAAGAAAGCTTTAACTTTATATGTAATGAGCTTCATAAAATGTAGGTTAGAGAGAAAAAAAGAGAATTGTTAGTGTGAATGCTGTTTTCAAAAACATGGCAGCGCTGAAAGTTATCTAGAAACTATATTTAGCTGTTTATGAGCAGACAAATTCCTCAGCCAACTAAAATATTTGCAGAGAACATGCCCGTTTATGTTTGTCAGTACAACACAGATTTGCCCAACAATGGATCGGCTCCTAGTGTCCACATTGCTGCGTTTCTGTCCGTCAGTGTCTGCTGATCTTATCAGGTGGTCATGACTTTTTGGCCATCCACATTTGGTTCCCATTTACATGTCGCAATTCACTACGAGAACGGAGTTGATTAAAGGGACTCAGACGATTCCCACTCAGGAAATTAGGGTCCAATTATAGTGACCCCAGGGGGCAGCCAGGGGTCTATAAGCCTGAAATATGGAAAAGAGGGAAAAGAATGAGGTGTGTGTGTGTGTGTCTGGGAGGATGACAAACAATAAACTGTGAATATTTCTAGAGGCCAAAAGCTACACGGCCTGGTAAGTCCATGACGAAGCAGTCAGTGTCCTATTTGAATGCCCTTCAGAAGTGAGTGTGTCTGCTTCATAAAATCAAAGTGCAATTTGGGAAAACTGGGTTAAAGCACAAGGGAAGCAAGGTTGCCTCTCCAATAACTTGGCCCCTTACAGGATCTGTTCATTACGCTTCTGCTTACAGGGGCGAAGATTTTTAAGAGACAAGGTTTAATAGAGAGGCCAGACAGCAGTAAAGCCCATTGATGGCGAGTTTTAAGACTCATTTTTAGGAAGCACTCTTTAAACCCACCCTCTGGTGCGAGAGAGTAACATTAATGGCAATAGAGGTGTGTGCAAAAATGAAGCATCTTGATCAGTGACAGCTGTCCATAATGTTGGATGGGAGGGCTGGTCAATGCACTAATAGTTAGTAACAACTACCGATCATGAGAAGTGCTGGCTAACTGTAATATTTGAATATTTAGCGAGTTAACAGATCTCACTTTATTTCACAAAACCAGCTGCACTTTGTCAGTTACATGAACAGAATGCGACAAATCGTTACTATAGGTTTCCTTATGTCATACCTGAAGGTCTGTTACAAGGGCCTACTAATCAGGAGTGAATCAACTTTTTTAAAAGTGGGGGAATTCTTGGAGAGGGAGGTGAGTAATCTCCCCTTGAAAAAAATACCAAATCACAAATAACTTCCCGCATTTCTTCATTTCCATTACGTCAACATTATGTAAATAATATTAGGTTTTAATGTGGTGTCACACCCTATCATACTAAATTCATCAGCATGTTCTACTATTACGTATTGACTTCAGACGTTTGGTGCCTGTAAAACATGTTTTTATATCCCGTAAAACAACAAGACCACATTACCACCTCCAAGGAGCATAATGATAATTACCAAACCTCAAACAAATAGCCTCCCGTTACCTAAATCAACACTAATATAACATTAAGGAATGCAAGAACAACATGAAAAACTGAATTATCTAGTGAGATAGCAAGCCTTTGGTTGCAAGCTAAGCAGGTTATTACATCATTTCAACTACTTACATGATTTAAAGAAATCAGTCTTCTTTTGCCTTTTCCTACTTTCCTCTTGTGCATAATGAGAAAGGTAACTATACAGGGACAATTCTATGATAGGAAAATGCACTGGTGCAAGAGATAGTTACACTTTAACTTGCTAGCTAGTTGTGACAATGCTATCCAACTAAATAAATCCCAGTGTCGTTTGCTAGCATTTACATTATCTGACAGCTAGCTGGCTCACATTAGAGATATTTAAATTTAGGCTACATCTTCCAAGGTTAATGTTAGCAAGATAACACTGCAAAATTAAATTCTACATTCTACATCTGCATAGCCTGATGAAGTATTGTTTAGGCTACTGTAATATTGTTTTGTTGGTTTTTTTGCATATGTACAGTTAGTTACTTTACAGGGCCTTGAATTTGTTCTCCTCTCTGGGTCTGATAGATTGTGAGTATTTGGCTAGATCAGTCAATCTAACCTGTCCTATAGCACTTACTGCAGGAAGATGGAGCTGGACTTGGTGGGCTAAAAATAATTATCCTTAATGTAGATCAATCTAAGGGACATTTCACTCCATGTAATACAACACAGCGAATTTCACTAATTGGCTGTGTGAATTCTACTGCTAGGGCTAGAGGTGAATCAGCCACATCTTAACCAAATCACAACCTGTTGGTGGCGCTGTTATTTGTAGGTACACAAAAGTCTGAAATCATCAGCTTTTCATTTGTTAGCAGCTAATAAAACCATGTGGATGCCAAGAATAAAACCTTATTTTGCTGCTTTTTTCCTTTAAAAGAGCCGGAGGGCTCAGCTCTACTAGCCCCATAATACCAGCTGTCCTGGATCAAAATACTTTCACATTCATGTCTGGTAAATTGGAATTGCCCAGAAGGACAAGAGTTGCAAAAATATCAAAATACCATCAAAAATCTATGAGTAAATATGGTTTTTATTTAACATTTCACACACTGCACTTTTCCTCAGGGCTAATTATACAGTCAAGTACTGACAGTCTCCATGATATGCTCATGCAAAGCATTTTGTGACATCATTTATCATGAAAACAATACGGTCATATTGACCACATTTAGGAAATAACCGTCTCTGCCAAAGTAAAAACTTGACTGCTGCAAATGCATTATTCCTTTTGTTTTGTTTCTCATTCTTTTTCCTGAAATCAATATGGTCATACCTTCAGCTACGTGATCCTTGAAAGCTGTATCCCAGCATCCACACATCAAGAAGAAATAATCGAACCTTTTTCCCCCTTTTAAATACCAGAAAATTCATTTTCTCCAGCACATTTCCAAGCACTCTTCCCTGGTTCCCCCCCTGCTGAGGCCGTCCCCGGCCTTCATTTGCATTGCAGCAAGTAGATCTCATCTACTCCTCTCACACTCGTCCGCCACCTTCATCTAAACACATAATGAAATTGTCTTGGTTGTCTACCTGATTTAATGTTGTCCAACAATGGCTCGGGCGAAGACGAATGCAGGCAGAAGGGTGCTTGAGGTGAGAGCTATAAATGGAAATAAACGTCTGTGTCTCTGTTCTAACTGACAGCAGCTTTGGTGCGACACTGGACATTCTCTGTGATCTAACATCACCTGCTCGAATGCAGCTTACTCCTAAACCTAGCTTTTAGCCATCTAAAGGCCTACTGTTGCACCTTTCCAACATATACTTCCTACTGGCCGAGTTTTAGAGTTCAGAAAGCCACAGTGGTTGGACAGTGAAGAAACTATTTGTAACATAACCCAGTTTTATGGGTCTGACAACATACTTGGCACACGCTATGGTGACTATAGTGCTTGGCACGCAGTGTATGGACCAGCACTGTATAGAACAATATGTGTTGCCCTTCTGCTTGTGATCATCTACACCCACACACTTCCCCTTTCATTCTCTCCAGGAAATCTTCTCACCATGTTTGTTTGGGTTACTGTAGGACCGCTCAGCTACATGCCATGAGGTTAGATCCAATCTATAACTCCGATCCGCCCCTTAGTCCTTCCCAAAATAGAGTCTAATGGTGTTTGCATTCAGTTCAGACCTCGCGCTCTGGTTCACCGGTGTTAGCTGCATTATGCCGGGCCTTCCCTTCTGGCACGGACGTTTAACAGTGCTTCTGATTTGCATCGGGATCGTATTGTGGTCCAGATTTATGCTATTGCAAAGGAGGGAAGTCAATAGGAGGCACATTGGGACGCAGCAGAAATCAATAGGCCTATTATTCTCATGGCTGCCTGCTCCGCCGACTAACGTCTCACTTGTGCTGAAGTTCAGATTAACAGGATGGCACAGAATGGAAGACTCCCGCCCCTGGTTCTTGTTTTGTAAAGGGTCAATGAGGTTTAAAGTTTGCATCCAAATGCTGCATATGCAAAGGGAACAAGCATAACAAGCATTAGTTATTTGCTCTGGACACCCCAGAGTTAATGAGATGATCTCCAATCCTGGGACTGTTGGAGGTCTTGTTCATTCGAGACTTTCAACTCTTTAGAACTTTGTCTCAGCAGACTAAATCTGATTCCAACTGAATCCTTTACAACTTGTCTGCAATGTTTCTACTTCTTCTCCTCCTCCTCCTCCTCCTTTTCTCTGGATAAAATGTTGCCTTCCTTTTGCATAACTGTTGTTTGTTGTCTCTTGTGCTCTAGGTCTTAGAATTCTGCTATTTCAATTAGTATATCACAACATGACTAATAAACACAATTAAAGAAAATGGTTTTTTTTTCTGCGGTTCAAGTCAATGAATCACTTTCGCTGAAGTAAAGCTGATAAATGAAATAAAACATTTCATTTCTCGTGGCCTACTCAAGCAAGAACATTTCATTTCCCATTTTTTATTTAATTGTATTTCATTTAGGCAAAGCTAAGTAAAAGATTTAAGTAAAGTTCGGTTACATAAAGTGAAGGGAAGTCTAAGGTGAATAATTCAGTGCATTTTAAGAGTCTCCCTCTCTTCCTCTCTCTCTCTCTCTCTCTCTCTCTCACATGTTAATTTTATCTGCAGAACAGAAGTGACTAGATGGTATTCTGACTCCTTTTATCAAATTAGGACCCTTCAGAAATCCATATCAGAAATTCTGATGTGCAGAACGTCAACTTGCCGCGTAAAATTTCCATTGTGCGTAATGAAATGTGCATGATGATAGACACTGATTTTAAGATGAGGAAATTTAAAATTCAGAATTCTCTCTCTCTTTCTCTCTTTCTCTCTCACTCACACACAATCTAAGACAGCAAAGAGCTGTCAGTGTGACAGGCTACCTAGCCTGAAATACTTCACTGAATACCGAGCAACTGCATTCTTACCTACATTACTAGCTAGATGCATTTTTTTCCTAAATTGCCTACTTTAGCATGTAAGATGTCAGTAAAGGGCCTATTTCTTTTTTTTCATGTATTTTATTGATGAATTGATATATTTATTTTTGCTAGAGATTTTTTGCTCATTTTTACATGATTATTTATAACTTTTCTTTATCCCTTACAATTAAATAGGCTGTTTTTGTTACTGTGTCTGACAAATGTAAGTCACTTCTGTTCTGATTTGCCTCATATTATTCCTTATGCAAAAAGCAGTCTGGGCTAAAACACTCCATATAATTACAGCATGAATGGTCGGGGCCACATGGCTGTAGGCTTTTCTTTGTGACATCACATTAAAAAATCATTCAGACGTTCATTTTGCAGCTTTCAGATATGGACCATATGGACTGAGGAGTGAGTGGTATGTTTTGAAACATTAACAGTATTCGCGTGCTATGTCAACTACCTTCATAAAAAGTCTGAAAAATTAGGCTTGATGTGATATGGACCCTATAAAATGGGTCACTAGCTATTCTAGGGGAATGCAATCTTCTACTTCGTTTCACTTGTTACTCTGCAAAGCTAAATCTTCACACTGGGGGAAATTCCCCAAGAAGACTTCACTGCTTCAGTCTTTCACTTGTGGCTCTATACAGCTGTGGACCTCCTTTTTCCACCCTGGCCCTCGAGGACGGCAGGCCAGGGACAATAGGGGCCCAAACACTCGGTGTAAAGTTGCAGAGCCTCTTCAAACAGTCAGCCAGCATGGGAGCAGATCAGGGCCTCCAACAGCTGCCCTAAGCTCCATTCACTTCTATTGAGCAAAATCACTGTTCCTAATTCCAAAAGACTGCTTAGAGCAAGCCTTTCTCTAAGAGAAGCCCCCCTTCATGTCTTCATCCTTTCAGAGAGAGACAGATTGCACAGGTCTTTTGGGAGCGAGCAGCCTCTCTAGTGAAGAGAGGGGCTAAAACATGGCCATGGCGCACCTTAAAACGAAAACCATCTGCAGGTTTAGCAAGACAGGCTTCGCTCGCTAACAGGCTAATAGCAGAGAGGCCACTCATGCAGCTGACACGGCTTATGTTTCACTGCCTCGCTATCCCTGTCTCGAACACGGCACTGCCCAGACACCTTTCAGTCATTAGGCCCAAAGTCTTCCAGTGCAAATAAAAAACCTCTTTGATGGGGAACTTGATTTCCTGTCTTTTTGTTTTTTTTCTTCTCAGCCCAGCAAGGCTCGGCCCATGCTGGGTGGAAAGCCCCCCTGCACTC
Organism: Brycinus macrolepidotus; assembly: GCA_037974445.1. Classification (NCBI taxonomy): domain Eukaryota; kingdom Metazoa; phylum Chordata; class Actinopteri; order Characiformes; family Alestidae; genus Brycinus; species Brycinus macrolepidotus. The sequence goes on along the minus strand of JBBPCZ010000163.1, from coordinate 5,352,096 downwards.
ACTGGCCATGTACCTACTGTACCAGCACACTTGTGACACCCTGCCCCACGCTGGCACACACACACAAACCAATTGGACATGCTCTATAAATTGTCACCCACATCCTTCCAGCCGAGGATGGAAAAACAAAATGGCAGGGGTTTAGCTGGAGGTGGGTGGAAAGGGCGGCGGAGGGGGGTTGGGGGGGGTTGGGGGGGGGCACAACAACTGGAATGCATTCCACTCAAGGAACAGGGGGTTATTCAATACATATCAGCAGCTGGAAGCTCTCAGAGAGACGGAGGGGAAATAAGGACTGCGTGTGTTTCTTTAATGGAGGGCTTTGAGAGTATCACAGTCCATGTCTCCAACTCGCATGTGCCTTTTATCGCGTTTAGATTGGAGATAGGATTCATGCTGAGGACCACATAATATTTACATATCTGCGTGAAGTGTATTAATTTGACAATATAAAGTAGGAGTTCTGCCAAGGTTCCTTCCACTTAAGTTTCGTGGCTATACTGGTAAGCTGTTTATGGAAAATTCTCAGACACTTTCAAGGTTGTTATGTTTTCGCCATTTCACATATTATATTCTCCTCCCCCGGCCTCCACAGAAATAGAACTACATGCACAGAGGTGTTTTGGTACTGCTTGTGCTTCTATCTTGTTTATGGGTGTGTTTTTTTCCCCCCTCTGTACTGCTCTCAGATCAGCTGGTGAGGAAGGAGGTGGCTCATTTGTGAAGGCTAACACATTCCACACATGGTAGAGCTACAGCTGAGAATTTTCAACAGTTCTTGAATTGCGTGTATGTCATGTATCTCATGAATGCCATGTTTTCTGAGCTTTGCCTTCGTGAGTTATTTCGCCCTGCCTCCGCATGGCTTGCCAAAGCATGTTTGCACCCAACATGACTCGGCATGTTCTAATGATTTTTATAGTGCTGGATGGCCCAATAATATGGAGGAACAGAGACAAAAAAGGGTCAGTCAACAGTCAATTTAGGTAGTTCATTGTGATTAGAACCTAGCTTTTACCCCACCCCATTTGCCCCCTCTGCAATGTTTTAGTGTACCCACAATACAAACTAAATGTGGCATGCATTGCTGTAAAAGGGCCAATTAAAAAGTGACAAACATAGAAAAGTTTTTTTTTTTTCTTCTCCCCTATGACTAGGTGATTAGAGTATGCTGTTTTCTCCTCTCATCTTCAATTTCATGCTTTTATTTATCTTCATAAGTAATACCAGGACTTGGAGAGTTCCTTTAACAGACCATTTAAAAAGCAACATCTTTACTCAAATAACACAGGTGAGAAATGGAATGCAGATCTTATATCTTATACTTCATGTCTAGAATACTGTGGCGGTCATATCAAAACTTCATGATATATTTTTTCTTTTCTTATATATTAGCTGAAACAGCAGTTTTCACTGTATGAACATTTTATTATGAATGGACCGACAGAAACGGTCTAAAATGACCATTCACGTATATTGGAGTTTAACGCATTTTTCCATCTGCTATCAAATTGTCATTTTGAAGATGTTAGGGTTGTACTGATATTGATACAATGTGTGGTATTATAATATTTGATGCCACATGATCCTATGGCAAAATATGTTTAAAAACATTTTTTTTAAAAAGCTAATGTTTATTGTTTATTGAACACTACATTTTTGATACTCCATTAAAACACTGGCAATATACAGCACCCTCCATAATTATTTTCTCACATTGAAAAAACTAGAAAAAATCTAACCTTTAACTCAAGTAAATGTTTTTTTTTTTTCCAAAATCCATCATTAATAAATAATTATTTTTAACAAAATCACCGGTGCCACAATTATTGGCACCCCTAACAATTCCTGTAAAATAAATGTAAATGAAGAATTTTGTAATTTATACTTAAATTTTTTAAGTTGATCAGAGTGTCTAGGAACTTTCCATTAGTAATCCATGACTTCCTATGTTTCTGGGGTGTAAATATGACGTGACACAGAGGCCCATTTCTTGTAGCCAGTCTTCAAAATGGGAAAGACAAGAGAACATGCCATTCAAGTAAGGCAGGTGATGGCTACAAGAAAATAGCTACTTGCCTAAACTTGCCCATATCCACAGTCAGAGCAATAAATAAAAGGTGGAACTGGACAACTGCAACTGTGACAAACAAGGCTGGACGAGGACCCAAGTTTATCTTGCCACCACGAACAGTGAGGAGGATGGTAAAGGAGGTAAAAAAAATTCTCCAAAGCTCACTGTTGGAGAACTGCAGCAAAGAGTGGCATCTTTGGGTCACCAAGTCTCCATAACAGCCATTAGACCCTATCTACATGCTAACAGGTTGTTTGGAAGGCACACCACAAACAATAACAAACGTAAATGTGTGGAGTTTTCTGAACACTACTGGGACTTCAACTGGAACCGTGTGCTTTGGTCAGATGAGACTAAGATTGAGCTTTTTGGTAACAAACAGATCCAGGTGGATCTGGTATAAAACAAAGGATGAATATGTGGAAAAGGACCTCATTCCCACTGTTAAGTATGGTGGAGGATCTGTGATGCTGTGAACTTGTTTCTCTTCCAGTGGCCCTGGAACCTTGTTAGAGTGCTTGGTATCATGAACTCTTTGAAATACCAGGACACTCTGTGCCAGAAAACTGAAAATGGGTCTTCACTGGGTCTTTCAGCAGGATAATGATCCATAACACATGGCCGAATCAACACAGAACTGGTTCACCAGACACAAAATCAACCTTCTTCCATGGCCATCTCAGTCCCCAGACCTAAATCCCATAGACAGCCTGTGGGGTGAGCTGAAGAGGAGAGTGCATTAGAGAGGACCCAAGACTCTGGAGAGATTGTGCCAACAGGAATGGTCCCTCCCTCTGTATTCTCCAACCTTGTGAAATGTTAGAGAAGAAGATTAAGTGCTGTCCTATTTGTCAAAAGCAGGCTGTATAAAGTATTAACAGTAGCATACATGATTTCATGTAAAAAAATATATTCTTAATGTGTACCCCTCCCCCCCCACCCCACCCCCCACTGAATAAATGTGCTCAAATTAAAGGTTGGATTTTTCGCCTTTTTTCATTGTGATAATTTTTAATGCTTTATACATATCTTTATCTGGGGAGCCAATAATTGTGGATGGCGCTGTAAAGGGTAAAGGGGGCATTTGTCTGACGCTCTTATCCAGAGCAACTACAATCATTAGTTACAGGGACAGTCCCCCTGGAGCAACTGAGGGTTAAGTGTCTTGCTCAAGGACACAGTGGTAGAAAGTGGGGGTTTGAACCTGCGACTTTGTGGTCATCGGGTTCACAGGCAAGTGTTTTACCTGCTACCAAGTTTGCACTGAACAACTTTTGGGAATATCTAAACTTTAACAGCCTTATACTGTATTTAGATGAGTGACTTCCACCTCATAGGGAAAACTTTAAGAAAATATTGATAAGCAGAGACTCAGCCCAGTAGAGATCCAGAGATAGATATAAGGTAGATTTGAGTAATGAGGTGTCAGACGTATGGAGATGGCCAGACAACTGTCAAAACCAATCCATGCAATGTCCTCCACATGCAAAGATGTCTTCATTGAGTTAGGAACCAATATTAAAACCTTTATAAAAAACAGCAGGTCTCTCTTGCAGGCATGACTGTGTCTGCACTGCCTCAGCTGTATCCTTTAGCGTACAGCTACTTTAGTGTCCAGCTGCTTTAATCTCCTGTGCAATAAATTAAGAACAGTGTCCAGGAGAATTAATAGACTCTAATAGGCTGGTCAATAAGATGATGTACTGTACATTTAAACTCCCCCACAACTGTCCTTGTCCAGTGCGCACTGATGTAACACCGCAGGTTTACTGTGGACTTGTCAAGCACTTGGCCATCAATCTAACAGCAGTGCCCACTCCCTCTTATCAAAGGACCCCCCCCCCCCCCCCCACCATTCCCAGTCTGTCTTCCACTTACTTTCCAATGCGCATGAAAAATGAAAACAAGCAAGTGTAGATGACCTGGGGAAATTACTAGTCTGTTTTACATGAACATGCAATATCCCCATCTATCTCTTTCCCCCTGCTATTAATCACAGCATTTGTCAACAGTATTTATTTATTTATTTATTTATTTATGCTTGCTACACAACTAGCAGGCAACCAGTTCAGTCTTCTATAATGAGGTAACTGCACACATGCCCAC
>JBBPCZ010000163.1:5330477-5347816 GCA_037974445.1 Brycinus macrolepidotus | reverse complement strand
TATATATATATGACAATAAAAAATTGTTCAGACACTTTATATAACTAGTATCTTAATTAGCTAAGCCAGGAATGCATTATTATTATTATTATTATTATTATTATTATTATTATTATTATTATTTGTATTAACAGAAAGCTACATGCTTTTTGTATTGATTCTTGTATTGAAACTCCACCATTTCAATAATCCTAACTTATGTGATTTTGTTATCATTGTAGATAAAAACTTCCAAACAAAACTCTACATCTCTGCCTGATCAAGTCAATTCAAGTCAAGTCAAGTACATTTATTGTCATTTCAACCATATACACAGTACAGAGTGAAACAAAACAACATTCCTCCAGTATCATAGTGAAACACAAAATACAGAAACAGAAACAACACAAGACTATGTAAGTGCAGTCAGGACAAAATATACAGAGAGAGAGAGAGAGAGAGAGAGAGAGAGAGAAAGAAAACACAAGAACAACAATAAAATATTACTGGACAACTTACAGTGCATATTGAGAAAACAGTAACCATGTGTCTGTAACAGGACCATCAGAGTGTGACTGTGTAATCAATCAGTTCTCTTCCCTTTTTAGCTTTTATATTGTAAGATTATGGGGGTAAAGTTATGTTCAACATGGCAGTTACTGTCAGTAACAAGTAACGGCATCACAGCTCACAATCTTGACATTGTGAAATTGAGCCGAACTTGCACTGGTGCTGTTGTATGACGTACACTGATAGTGTCAGGCCAAAAAAAGTTCTGGCATGACAAACAGCAGCACTGTTCAATCAGTTGGTGTTTTTAAAGCACTTTTGTAAATTTATGGTAGCAACCAAACTATGCCTGTGCTCCAGAAATAGTAACACAGGTTTCACCCAAGTTTTGCCTGGAGACATATTAAGCATTTAGAGCCCACCAAAAAGGATATGCCCACACTGACCACAAGCTAAGATGGAAGTCACAATACAACAGTATAACATGACATGATACGATTCAATAGAATAAAATTGATATAAAATATAAACTACTGTATTCTCTCTAATGTATTAACTAAAAGCACTCAATAACCTCAGACACCACAAACTAATAAACATAATCAGAAATGAATCACTACTAATGTCTAAAGCAAGAGTGATCATACAAGATCACTTAAGGGACCTCTGTATATTTTCCACAGCTATTTTCTGCACAACTGCTAGAAACAGTAGCAGCATCTTGCACACCCACCAGTCACTGGATTTGTCTCCTCTGCCTCTTGTAAGATTCTAAAATGATGAATCTTGTAAACCATCTAGGTCATTCTCTCAGGCAGCTTGAGCCCGAGATATAGTTTCTGTAGCAGACACAGCAGAGCAGTTTCAGCATGAGAGATGTGGTGTTTCAGGAGTGATGCTTTAGGCCAAGGCCTGGGTCACCTAGAACTCCTGGAGGTTTCCATTTCTGTATCTTTCTCTGTATTCCTAATCAGAGCCTTCCTGTAATGGGTAAGATTAATCCCTGCCTTTGTGCCACCGTGGAGGGGTGGGGAGGCGGGAGGCTTTGCTTTATAATGGCTGCCATCCATCATTTAGGTGTGTGCTTCGTGTCAATGGCTGTGAGGTAATACTGCTGTTACCACAACTAGAAATGACACCAGAATACGTTATTCGGACGCACTAGTCTGTGGAGAAGAAAATGAATGAACCTACATCAAGATTTATTTCAACATTAGGAGAGACATGGTACCTTGGCTTGGGTCACACTTTAATGTGTTAAAGAAATAAATCAGTAGCATGTTTTGATTGCCCAAAGCATAAACAACACATCTCATCATTTTATGTACTTTGCTCCATTCCATCGCTCTACAGTCACAATAGCAGCGCTTTGAAATGGCCACAATTGCAAAAAAAAAAAAAAAAAAAAATCCCCTTCATCTAAAAACATATGCTGCACAGGAAAGTTCAAAAAAATATTCTTTTAAGATCAGGAAGCAGGAAATTGGATTAAGGTCTTGCTAAGGTTTACTTTATGATTGGCAAACCCCAGAAATAACTTGGAGAGGAAGTCCCTGGCCCCTAACCTCCTTGGCAATAGATAGCATAAGTACCTGCAGACAGTAAGAGAGTGGTTGTGTTTTGGAGAGTATTTTTGGAAAGAGAATGGGGAGTGGGAGGAAGGAACAGGCCTATACCTCACTATTCACCACAGAATGTCGTATACTTCGAACTGTGAAAGTTCTAAATAAAAGAGACTGGTTAACGTACTTTCTCCATTTAAATGACATTTTCAGAGAACATGAAAGAGGAGAATGACTGACATTTGAGGGATATAGTAGAGGAGACACTTAAAAGGTGAGAAGCACTTTCTGATATGAAGAGCGAGAAAATAGCAGTCTATATGTACATATTTTATAGCCCTGAATGGAATATGAACCACTAAACCTATATTTCATTTCAGTTTACTGGATTTTCAAATGACTACCCATTATATCATTATAACTGGGGAAAGATTTGTGAGAAAATTTGATTAGATTGTTACATAAAATGTTTTATTCTTTTTCAAATGTGTTACTCAAGAAAGATTTTTTTTACCCTGGGCAGACAAAGGCTGATCTTAGGCTCTTGAAATAAAAATATGTACAAAAGCATTTAAGAATGTATATTTTTGTAATACACCTTCTGGGGTTTGAAGAGAAACAATGAAATAGTCAGCAGGCCTAGCAGCTGTAAAATTATTGTCTTCAATGTATTCATCATGATTAAACACTAATACCATTACATTCAGTATAATTGTGGTACAATGTGTATAATCAGTAAAATCATCACATAAAACCATTAACCAAAAAACTGAAGCGGTAACAGTATTAGTGAAAAACAATATTGAATATCGCATCAGAAGCCATTATAATATTTTTTACATATTTTAATATGTAAGTCTCCTTATGAAAAAAACATGCTCCAGAATAATCAGATCTTTCTCTCATATGCAGGCTCATTTGCACACACTTGCACATACACACACACTCAGCAGCGAGCCCTCAGTCAGGTTCATCGGGTTTGTTTCAGGCTCATTAGAGCCAGTCAATGGAAGAGCTGGACGCTGCAGCTGGGGTTAGGACTGCATGCTGCCGGCTCTAAGAGCATACTAAGGCTGCTTTCCACATGTGCTTGTGTGTGCACCCACGTCCAGTCTGACGTACACATGTCTTAAGAGCACAGGTGACATGAGCAGTGCTCTCATAAATACAGCTACCTCCAAAGATCGATTTGGTGTGAGCTGTTAGGCTGTTGGCCTACATACAAAAACCACCATGTAGGATCACAAATAACTCAAGCTATAGTCATGATCAAGGTTAACATTTACACCAACAGATTTATTTCTGTTTTTCAGAAAACATTATTGTCTATCACAGAAATGATTTTAAGATTTGCTTCTTTGCTTCTGCATTGAAGACTAATAGACTACAAGACTAATGGAACTAGCAAATATGAGAAGCTCAGTCACAAGTTAGCACCGTGCAAACCTCATGTCTAAATCCTCATTCATATGCCTCACACAGCATTGAGTTGTTAAATAATACAAAATATTACAGCATTTACAGCAATAAATATCATATTGTGTACTGTTATCTAGAAATGGAAGGAACATGCTGCATAACTAAAAGAGTGACCAGTTTGAGACCTGAATTTTATCTGTACTTTCATTCATTTTTATAGATCGCCACATGTCAGAAACCACATAGGAAAGTTTATTTGAGATTACTTCATGAGGTTTTGAAGCAAGTGTATGATGATTTGGGCATGTAGTTTACAAGATACTAATGGTGGCTAATAGCTTCCTGGATGGGTCAGCAACAGTAGCCTCGCAAAACCCTATGAGGTATGTGTGTATGTGCACATGTGTTTCAGTGAGGGAGTGTGATCGCTCTGGATGGATGTTGATGGGGTGGTTGTGATAAACTCAGGGTTGTGGATTGAGTTACCTGCATTTTGCTGCTCCCTCCGCCCGCGTGTTTGGTGTGCTCCTCCTCGGACCCCTGTCTCTTTCTCCAGGCACCAGGTAATTAACTGGAATGTCAACATGAGATGAACTGGGGTGAAATAATAGCTTCTTTTATCTACGAGCTGTGATCATTATCTTTGTATTTTTCTTTTTCTACCCATCTCCGCTGCCTGCTGCCCACCCCCCGGCCCCTCCTCACCATTGTCTTATTTGTTCAAAATTGATGACATCCTCTACTTACCTTTAAATTAGCCTGCCCTGAGGATGGAGTGCTCTGAAGAGGCTTGCAGAGGAGAGAGAACTTCAATTTTCAAGTAGCTACGAGCAATTTGTGAGTAAGCCCTTGACAGCTTACTAATTCAGCTCTTAAACTTCAGGAACAGCAAGTTCAAATGGGAGCACTGTGCGCACTATATGGAGGAAAATGTGAATCTTAGAACAGAAATGTACTCTGAATGTTTAGTAAGCTCAAATGACTATTTTAACCATGCAATACAAGACACGTGCAAGCTTTCCTTTAAAATCTTTACATTGAATCTTTACATTAAAATGCATCTAATGCACACACACACTGATATAAAAGATAAAGGTTTCTCAATGGTTCTTGGCTCGGCCTTTACTTGGTACAGAACCTTGGCGTTATGTGGAGGCTTTTAAACCTACAAAGGTTTCTTTTTCTCACAAATATTGTTCTTTAAATGATCCATCCACTGAAACAAAAAATGGTTCTGCGCAATCGCTCCAAGATCAGCTTTTTGGCACCTTTATTTTTCAGATCTGGAAAGGACCAGAAGGAAGGCATGGGCGTTAAGGTGAGCCACCTTCAGCTCTAGTTTAACAGTGGCTGAACACGCAGAAGACGGATGACTCCCTCACACGACCTTGCCGTAAGGTCATGCACAGTGGTGGATAACTGCCTCTCATTGTCAGGCTGAGTGGGAAAAATCTACAGCCATTATGGCCGCAGCATGACTTCCAACATCTAAGCGGCGAGCGAGAGGAAAAAAAATAATAAACCTCTAAAATCCTCTAAGATGAAAAACAATATTGTTCCTCTTGTAAACAATAGAGGTTTAGGATGCCATTTTTTTGTGTGCACTGGACTCACCAGCTGCCTTGGCAGAACATTAGTTTGCAACATTAGCTGGAACATTCATTCACTTCTACACTATCATCATGTGTAAAATATGGAGTGTGTTTTCTCTCAGCCCACAACAAGATCTATGAAATATGGTGAAAATATGGAATAAATCAATGAATGATATTATGTTTGTGGACATTTCAGCCTAAACAAAATCTAGAGGTGAAACACTTTTATTCTATTTTCCTATGATTTATCAAGGTGGGCAACATATTGATGAGACCACTGTTCTGTGCCTTTCATCTTGCCCTTTAAAAGCAAATCTTTAAATTCTGTGGGGGGTTTTTTTTTCCTACACTCAAAATGGTGCTGGAATCAGGCATTACTGCAGAACTTACACTGAAATAAAGACTACCTCTCCAGCAATGAATAGAAAATGCCTAGAGGATAAGAAATGATGAACAAATAAATAAAATAAAAGCTTATATTAAGCAAGCAACTATTTGTACCGTAACATTCATTCAACTGACATGTAGATTAATAAAACAAGAGCATTGCACTGTGTCTTCCATCTTGCCCTTTGCCATCAGATACATATGAAACATAGCACTATGGCACCATACTGGCTTCAGTAATCGACAGTTTTGAAAAGGGCACGCACACACATGTGAATCTATATCCACTCTGCTCCTTCTGCTAGTGTCAGAGAGCTGAAAAAAGAGCCTTCCCTCAGGCAGTGCAATCCATCAACACAGGGCCTGGCCTTCAGACTAAACACACTCTCATTATAGTAGGTCAGGGCCCCCCAAAAAGCCTCAGAATACATGTTTACTATTACCACACAAATGACTAAACAAGTACGCCATGGCTAGTACACCACAAACAAACACTACCATACTGTACACATGCTTTGTGGTAGTTTAGGTAAGGTGAGATGACTGACAATAAAAAAAATATGCACACCAGACAAGAGCGCCCATGGTTTTCGTCTGAAGCTAGCAGTAATGTGGATGTCAAGACTGATTCATGCTTCAGCAAAGACGTAAGTAAACGTATCTGCAGAGAAGTGGTTCACAGGTACGCATGGCTTGCAGAGGCCTTGGTGGGCACACCTCCAAAATCTCAACTACAGGTCATGCAAATCTGTGGAGCCATGCCTCAAGTAAATGGTGATTGGCTGTCCAGTAGTGCTGGAGGCCAAATGAAACCCAAACAATAATCGATTTAATGCGATGGTAAAAATGTGGTCTAATAAATTATCCATCTAATGGAGTCATCGGTTGGCAGAAGAGTTGCAATATTACAAACAATTAAAAATCCTGCTAGAGACTGCACTGCTCATACTTCTGTCTCTTATTTACTGTTAGTCATCCATACTGAGATTCTTTTATTCTCTCTCACTGTCCGGCATCTCCGGCAAGGATGGGTTCCTTTTTATGGCTTGGATCCTCCCAAGCTTTCTTCCTCCAGCTTTAGGGAGTTTTTCCTTACCTCAGCTGCCCTTGGTCTGTTCTTTAAAAGCACAACCTTGAATTCTGTAAAGCTGTTTTGGGACAACATCAGTTGTAAATTGCGCTATATATATGAAATCTTCTTGACTACAAAATATTACAAAACCAGTGATGAGAGAGGAAAAATGCAAGATTTCTGCTTTGTTTTCTGTATATTGTGGATTGTGCACTGCCACTTACTGCAGATGCTCACAAGTGTGTTGGCAGACAACCATGCGGACGTCTGCACACGATACCCACACATGTTCGCAGACACACAGATGCAAAAGTACAATTCGGCCTTTAGTCGGTGGATCTCTAAAAATTAATTGAAATGTGTCTGTATTATTCAATATACATTCAGAACTTAGTACTTTGTGGGTCTTTTCAGATTTGGCCCTCCCTTAAGTGGGTCAAATAAAATCCTAATTTTTTTACATTCAGTCTGTGTTACAATGTGTGAATGTAGCACAAAGCATATCTCCATGGTCACATCAAAACCTCGTAACTTCAGATTTCTTTTCTGAGTTGATTTATTTCTGTTTTACACCCTTTTTAACATGCCATCGAACTTTACATTGTATAAGCAATTGATAAAGATTGAACCAATAGATATGGTTCAAAGTTTGGAAAAAGACTTGTTACATTACCAATCATTAAAAATTAAATGTGTCATTTCTCCTTGTAAAAAAAAAACAAAACAAGAGAAACATACAGTATAATAGTAGTACTTGGTTACATTACATTGGTTACTTGGCATACCATTTGGTCTAATGTGGTACACATACATTTTCATGATCCAGTGCCTTATTTTCAGATGGAACTGAAGCTTTGATGACGATTTCCTTATGAGAATCTTAGAGATGCTTGTCTAGAAATATTTGTCACCCTCATTTGTACATGTAGTTGAGTGGTTAGTCTTCCATGATTTAATAATAAGAAAGACTTGCCTAATTCATCCAAAAAAGCTTGTTCCCAACCCCCTTTAATGTATATTTGCAGGTATGTATGTGTGTCTATAAATGTGTTTAAAGGTAGTAAGGAAGGTTAACTGGCCAGTGCATTTGCAGCACTATAAAGTGTTTGTGTTCAGACGAGCACTCACCAGAGTGTTAAGAACACCTTGTTTACATTCTCGTCAAGCCTCCGTGGCTGAAGAGTCTGCGAAGCGTCAGACCTTTAAAGTGTGGAGACACGGGGTCAAATGCATTACAGTATGTATTCCACTTCAGAAGCTCCTTATCTAAACCTGATAACAAAACTCTTTTGCTCTCACCCACTCTCCACAGCCATGCTTTTTTTTCCACTGGGGGAAAATGAAGCAATGGAAGAACAGAGGTGCTCTCAGCTAATATTGCATTCTTGTGTTGCTGAGACTGTGGAGACATGTGAATTGTTTAAAAGTGTGTCCACGGTACATGAAAAGCAGATTAATCCATAAGTTAAGGCCTTCTATTGAAAACAGCTTTCTGCAGAATATTTGTAATTAAATGAAAAGAAACAGTGGGCTTTTCACTTGCACATTTTAAATGAGCTGTTGTTATTGTTGAGTAGGCTACATATCTAAACCCACCCCATAAACCCCACTAAAAGCTGACAGCAGCTTATTCATACAGTTTTACAGTCCCCAAAACAAAAGTGTGACATGGCATTCACAACAGGCCGTTTGCATACCCAGTGAGCGGAGTTCACACGTCTAACGGCAGCCGTTAGCTGAGCCACGTCTCCTCAGACCAAAGCTAGCCGGCGCATTCCTAATCGACAGTCAGGATGTAGGGCAAGTTAACTCATTTATGTGAATGTGACTCTCCACCTGTACAGAAGAGCCTCTCCTCAAAGTGTGACATTTGCTTTCCATGGTTTGCAATGAAAAGCAAAAGGAAAAGGTTGCAAAAAAAATACATTCCAAAGACTTCTATGCTTTAATGGAATAATCAGAGATGTGTGTCTGAAAGGAAGAATTTCATTAGCGAGGGTGGCTGCCTCGGCGCTTGGGCCTGCCGTTACCTAATCTGAGTTTGGCCTTTTGTGAGCCAAGGAGATTTAAGACATATCTAAAAACACCTGTCTGGGGGCCATTCAGAAATACATTCCAGCATCTTCAATATCAGATAGCAGCTAGTCAGGGCTGCCTATCGATCCCTTCCTTCTGTGTAGCTGGTGTAGGGAGGGGAGGGGGGGTTTTGGGACGATAAGAGTCAGCCAGGAGATGAGTCATTCCCATCTGGAACTCTCTCTCTCCCTCGCTCTCTCTTACTGTCTCTCTCGCTCTCTTCTTTTTTCCTCACTTTATTGCCCTCTCTCTTGCTTACCCTCTCCCTCTTTTTTCCCTTGCTATATTGCTCTAGTGCTCACCCTTCCCTCTTTCTCACCTTTCATCTCCCCCAACCTGTCTCACTCCCTCTCATGCTCAACATTTTGCTTTCTTTTCTCTCCCTTTATTACTGCATCTCATGCCCACCTTTTTCTCTCTCTCTCTCCTACTGTCTTCCTCTCTCTTTTTCTTACACACTCATCCTTCCTCTCTCTGTGTGTCTCTCTCTGTTTCTTTCCTTCTTATTCTCTGCCCTTCCTCTCTGATGGGCCCATTTTGCCCATTATAAAAGCTCCATCTAATTTACTGTAACACACCACTGCTCAGAGGAGGAGGCTATTATTGATGGGGGAAGGAGTGCAGCAGGAGCCACTTAATGTGACAATGAGAATTCTTAAAAGGTGAAGGGCTAAAGCTTCACCCCCATTACACACATCTGAATATGCAGGTCCTAGAAGCATGCAGAATAATGCGCTTGTATTACTACACTTCTGCATTAAATTCTCATGATTCAGTAAAATCATTAGAAAAACCATGTAGACAACCGAGACCAAGTCCATCCAAAGCTGTCTAAAATATCACAAGCCCTGGGATGAGTGCAAACCAAATGCATGAACATAGCTGTTCAAATCACTTGAGCCTGGTTGGCGGCCCCTCTGAAGCAGCTGATCTTTAGCCACCTCAGCAGTCAGTCGCGACGTGGGCCGTTCGCGGCTGCTGGTGGAAATTAATCTGAAGCTATATCTCAATATCTCGGTGCAAAAGTGCCCGTGCACCGCCCGGGGGGTGAGCGGGGGAGAGGCAGGGCACTGCATTTCTAATGTGTCACCACATGAGATTGAAGCAGGAGGGGAGAGGCAGTGCTGTACCAGTGGGGGGCTGGGCAGTGCAGATTCAAAGGGGTAAATGATTGCCCTCTAGGGGACGCAGGGAGAAGCTGCTTATCAGTGGAAGTCTGGCAGGCAGCCAGCCCTGATGCTGGGGTGGCCTGCAGGGAGAGAGGGAGAGAGAGAAAGAGAGAGCACTCTCCTCCTTGACACAGCAAACTGTGTCTGCCTTCCTGACACTATAAATGCATCACTTTTAGTTCCAAGTCTGTTTGCACAATCATGTACAATGACTTCCAATTAATATCCAAACAATATCAGTCAGCACTGTCCCACTGACAATGTGTAGATTTTTTTGTGTAGGGGGTAAGGGCACTCTTATTAGAGATCAAGACATACAATGCAGTGTTCAGACATAGTGTCCACCACACTGAGAGTAGGACGAAAGTTACTTTTCAAATATGCAACACAAAGAAAATTAACTGGCCTAGACTAAACTCTTTATCATGATCTTTTTTGTGTAATAAGATAAGATAAGATAAGATAAACCTTTATTAGTCCCACAACTAATGCACTGACATCCACCTCCTTGATGACACACTCAGTTCAGCGGTTCAGCTGCTCCTCTGTGTGTCTCGCACACCAAGTGCAGACCAGATAGTGTGGACCAGATAGCCCCGCCCACAAAGATGCAGCACCAATCAAGAAAGGTCTGGGCGGAGCGCTTGGGCCTGATTGGATAATTACAGGTGACGTAGCCGGTGTGAAAAAAAAGCCCCCGAGAAGTAGTTAAGAAGGCAGACAGGAACTTTGCAAAGAGGTTTGGACTGAAGCTTTAGGGCTGGAAGGAGGGAGGATTAAATAATAAATACAACAACAAAGTAGAACTTTTAGGAAACTGTGAAGGAGAGCATGGTGCTGCAGACGGAGGGCAGCATGTCCCGGGAGGCCACGGACACGGAGGAGGCAGAGCTGGTGCCCCCAAAACCGGACTGGTGCAAGACTGCCAGCGGGCACATCAAGAGACCCATGAACGCCTTCATGGTGTGGTCCAAGATCGAGAGGAGAAAGATCATGGAGCAGTCTCCGGACATGCACAACGCCGAGATCTCCAAGCGGCTGGGGAAGCGGTGGAAAATGCTGAAGGACAGCGAGAAGATCCCCTTCATCAGGGAGGCTGAGAGGCTGCGTCTGCAGCACATGGCCGACTACCCCGACTACAAGTACAGACCCAAGAAGAAGCCCAAGCTGGACAACTCCTCCAAGCCAGCCGGCCTCTCTCCGGAGAAGAGCAGCAGCAAAGCTGCAGTCAAGGCTCCTGCCAAGAAGTGCGTGAAAGTTAAACCCACCAAGCCCGGTATGGGGGTCTCCACCACCTCCTCCTCCACCAAGCCCTCCAGCCACCAAGACGGCAGGTACAGCTACGCGTTCACGAACTTAAAAGTGTCCAAGTCCGTCAAGAGGGAGCTGACGGACGACGAGGACGATGACGACGACGACGAGGACGACGACGACGACGACGAGGAAGAGGACAACGACTATGACGACGAGCTGCCGGCTCGGATTAAAGTGGAGGAGGACGAGGAGCAGCAGCAGAGGCTGAGGCCGTATGGCGTGGCCAAGGTGCCGGCGAGCCCCACGCTGAGCTCGGCCGTGGAGACGGAGGGGGCCAGCATGTACGAGGAGTCGAGACACGGGGGCAGACTCTTCTACAGCTTCAAGAACATCACGAAGCAGAGCTCCACTCACTATCTCCACGCCTCCTCCCCTTCCTCCACCTCCTCAACGTCCTCGTCCTCCTCAGCCTCCTCGTTCCGCTCCCTCTCCACCTCGTCCAGCTCGGGGGACGACGCGGACGACCTCCTGGTGGACTTCAGCCTGAACCTGGCAGCAGGAGCGCACGGAGCGGAGCTGGGCAGCGGCTCGGGGAACCTTTGCCTCTCGCTGGTGGATAAGGATTTGGACTCGTTCAGCGAGGGCAGCCTCAGCTCACACTTCGAGTTCCCGGACTACTGCACCCCGGAGCTGAGCGAGATGATAGCCGGAGACTGGCTAGAGGCCAACTTTTCTGACTTGGTGTTCACCTGCTAAAGCACAGCTGGCTCGGCTAGACTCGGCTCACCCGAGAGCACGACTCGCATCTTCAGGTTTTTTTTAAGACTCTCCTCTTTTGGCCTCGTCCTCTGCCTGTGTGAACAGAGGAACCGAAACCAGAAGCGTTTTGAGGAAGGTATCATCGCAAAAAAGTGACATTTGTCGCCATGACAGGGTTTTATGGTGTTTATTTTTGTTGTTTTTCTTTCTGTGAGGGGCCGCAGTGTAACTGCTATCACGAGGTGGACGGCAAAAGTGTAAAAAAAAAACAAAAAAAAAAACTATGCATTCACGTCCCACCACATCTTCTCTACAGGGAGCTGAAACGCGGCTGCTGGTCTGGAAAAAGGAGGCAAAATCTGAAACACTGTTCAGGATGTAACTTTATTATTTTTTTGTTCCTCCGAGGTTTTATGTGATTTCTGTACGCCACAACTTGTTTGTTGTTTTTCTAACCGGTTCCGTTTTTTCCCTCTCCAGATGTGGAGATGATAAATATAAAAAAAGCAGACAAACTGTTGTAGAACCCAGGTATGGCAGGAAGCATTTTTGATAACTAACCAACATACCTCATCTTTTTAAAAGAAAAGAAAAAAACTAAGAAGTGAAATATTTTCTGGCTTATTTTTGTACAGTTAAAGGGAATGTTCTTACTGTGCTCTCAGTGAGGTTTCTTCAGGCACTTCTACCCGGTTTCATTGGTTCAAAGCATGCAAGGGTTAAAAAAAAATGAGATCATCTTGCATCTAAATGCCTTGTTATTATTTCAGTCTAGGCTGTGTACAGTTGTAGATCTGACCATGCGTTTCTATAGAGATGTACAATGGAATTTGGGGAATTATAGACCTCATTGCTGGTACTAGATTCAAGATTGTATATGTTCTGTAATATAGTAAAAGCTAGGAGTTTATGTATATCAGTGTGAATGGGTCCCAAATAGCAGGTGTGAAACTCATTTTTTTTCTTTTTTTTTTATCATCTTAAAGGCACATTTTGTTTTCCATTATTTTGTGCAATATACTCTTGAAATGGACCATCTGCGTTTTGTAGCAAAGGAAATGCGTTACATGTCGTCATGCTGAAGTCTGTATCTTGGCAAATAAATCAGCTGGAACTGATATAATGTACGTCTGCTTTTATTGTTCATGTGTGCATTCAGGAGCAAGTGGCCAAGTGGGAACCAAGTTGATCTTCATGCTGCATCTTGCATTAGTTTGTGTTGTGGCCCTTTTTTAAACAGTTCTTCTCTCTTTCTCCCTCTTTACCCAGCGAGGACCGTTTTCCTTGAAAAGAAGGAGGGGGGAAAAAATCAAATCTCGCGCGGCCTTCAGGGGCCGCTTTGATTGGTCAAGCTGCTTCCCCGTGGTGGAGCAGTTAAGCCCCTCTCCCTGAGCAGCTATTCAACTATGCATTCAGCAGCCATACACTCAGCATATAAGTGCAGCTGTTCCCCTCCAAGTGCCTCTCCACTTACAATGACTGTAGAAAGAAAATCTAGCTTTGCACTTTACTTTTGTGAAGTGAACGTAGCTTTCATTTCAGGCCAACCGTTTTTTGTAGCGTGATTTAAACCGTGTTAGTTTCCAAAATCAAGCTATTCTGGACAAAGTGTAGCTTCCAAGAGCAGCTGAAATGTTAAAAGGTCTCTCTAAGATGGCCCATTAAGCCATGAGTTATTTGCTTTTTCTTTTCTCACATTAAATGAACCATGGAGCTGCATGTTATCCCTATTTGAATACATCTAAAATATATCTGAATTGTGTTTATCAGAAGAAAATGACCTTAAAACATAATCAGGGTGTACAAGCGCTGGCCTAAGCCAGGTTTTGTATAGGTTGTGGAGGAGGAGAGTATTGTAGGGGGATGTAACTGCTTTCCAGCATGCTCATTTACCACATATTTTAAGCTACAGAAGGAAAGTCACTTTCTGGAGCCTTGCCATGATATATGGCTTTGATTATCCATCCCCCTGTTCTTTTCATGGGTCTGTGTTACAGTCTGAAGGACTGAAAAAGCCCTGTTGGAGTGTCTCTCTCTCTTCTCTTTTCTCCTTTCTGCTCCCTCCACACAGCCTATCATTCTCATAATGACTGTATGCTCTTTTGAATGGCCTGCTTGCCATGATAAAGTAAAGGAGAACAGGGAGGCTGTTTATGTGCACCTTTCAGCGGTGCACACTTAGCAAAATTGTTATAAATGCTCCAAGGCCTTCACCATTTTGACCAGCAGCTTAGCATTCTGTTCACATTCATTTTGGAGCTAATGCTTTTTGGCCATATGTTCACACTGCATATCGACCGTGACAAGGCCCATTATGTGCCTCTCCTCTCCACTGATCTGGAGGTTGTTCAGGCTCTGTGGCTCAGGGCTGTGATTTAAAAGTCAACCCAATGGCTGCTCTGGTGCTTGATTAGCACAGGAAGCTAAGGGTGCTGCAACAGCTAATTATGATGAAGGCGACTGACAGTGTGTCTGACATTTTTTAATACGCTTTTTCAGATGTGCTACGGAGATCAAATGCTCATTAAATGTTTCATATTATGCACAGGCCATGGGACTACCTAGAGCTTTAGCCTTGTATGGAATAAGCAAAGAGTTTAGCACCAACATTTGTTTAGAAATAAGTGCAATCACAGTTCAGATGTTGTTGAGCACGTAACAAGCCTCACAAGTTACGAGCCACCAATAGAAACAGCTATTGACAGTGAAGTGCTCCTCAAGCCACATCTAACACGACTGCATTCATGCATGAATGTAAAGACAAGCCTTTGATATGCGCACATGTGCAACTTGTTAAAGATGTGAATTAAGCTGATTTGGCAGTGTCTACAGGAGTTCATCCCTCAGCTGGGTGCCCTCCTACCCCTCCCACCCACATCGCCTGCATTTCTGCTGTGGCTTTATTAGCCGCTCTCTGTGTTGCCTCAAAAGACTATCAGGCTGACAGCAAATAACAAGCAAAGCAGATTATTGACACTCATACTGCAGAAAGCATGTGTCTACCTAGCGGCTCCATGCGCACACAGATGGTGGTCTGGTATGAGGATGTCTGTAAGGCTGTCTGCAGCATTGACTAAACCCAAACAGATCTCTATGTGCTGGATTTGCAAGCCAAACCTTATGCTGTAGCCTCCAGAAACAGGAACTGGCACGCTCACGTAGATACGCTCAGCAGGCGTCAAACCTGTTAACGCCATTAATAAGCTCCATGCAATTTTGATTTGGAAAAAAAAAAAATTAAAAAGGTGTTTGGGGATGTAATTATTTTCCCAATGCAGTTGTGTCCTCTTCAGCAAAAATTAAAATAGGACGAACTGACTGCTAAACAGTTGCACTGTGATTGGGATTAGTTCTCAAAGGCCCCCTCCTTACTCTAAATTCGTACTTAAGAGTGGTAATCCAACAAACCATCTACAAGAGTGGCTGAGTACTTTAGACCAAGATTTTGAGTATGCATTATTCACTGCATGCAGTTTGCTTCAGTCAAACTGCATTTGCTTGGTGGAGTTTGGTTTGATTCATTAGAATTACACTCTATCAGAGGGGAACCCTCAGGGCTTTTTTAGGCCTGTGGTGAAGGCCTAATAATTTCTGGGAAGTAAAAAAACATTTTTAGCTCATTTTTCATTCAACAAAACCATGCTTGCATTTAAACTCTGAAGTAATACTTTCATTATTACATTGTGGATGGGATCAGCAGAGTTCAATTATTTTTTTCCAACAGAAAATGACCCAATCAGGTACATTTAGCCAAAGAGCTTTCCCATTGGTTAGGCCTTCAGTCACTTGAAGTTATATCATGCCAGATTATCCACTCATACAATGAAGACACATGGAATCAACCATTCATGTCTTGATTTTCAGAGTGAAATCAGTTTAATGGGAAAACAACATTACTCTGGAAGTCATTCCTCGAAGACAAGTGAGAGCCAACAGCAGCACCCAGCCAGTTTCTGTCACATGACAAAGAACATCAGCTGTATTCCAGGACACTTTACAAAAGGAGACACTCAAGAAATGCTACATGCAAGGTAAAATATATGCTCACATATTTGCTACAAGCTTCAGATAACATTAGCATTAAAATGCTATTAGTGCTCCATTGATATGCTAGCAAAAAGGAGCATTGTACAGGTGTGTTCTGAATACCTTTAATAGTCACGTTTCACCACTGCACTCTTCGTGTACAAAAGTATCCAGACTGCCCTTCTAATTAGTAATTAAGGTGCTTCCATTGCATACACAAGTATTCAATTTTGCACACACAGCTTGTATAATCTCCATAGAAAAGCATTGTCAGTAGAATGGGATGCTCTGGAGCGTTCACACATGAGCCTATGGTCACCGTGGCTCATGGCAAATATCGGCTAGAGGGGTCTAGTGCTCCCCAGAATTGGGATGTGGAGCTTAGAACTGAATTTTCCGCATTCTGACTACATTAATGCTCTTGTGGCTAAATGCAATCAAATCATCCCTGCAATTTTCCAACATCTATTGTAAGACCTTCTGAGAAGAGTACAGATTGTTACTGCAGCAAAGTGTTTGGGACAAGCTCCCTATCAGTGCCCTGATTTAAAAAAGAAACATGGAATGTTTATGAACTTTTAGATAAAGAGTGTACTTTGATTGTGTTTTCACAGAAAACCTGTAACGCTAAAATAAAATGACTGAGACTTACTGACATTGCTATACTTTGAATAACAGAAGGCCAGCTTCAAGCAATAGCCAAAGACATCCGGGGATCATGCAGTCATACTGGCACAAAAGTCATATAAATATAAATTTTTATAATACATAAAGCATTATAAACAATGAGCAAAGAGGTTATTTATGAGAATGCATAACAGAGTCAGTACTGATTTAAACCTAGATGGCCCTGTTCATAGATTCCATTAATATTTCACAAATCAATTGTTTATCTTCTCTGAATAATAACTGCAATAAATCATTTTAACTTTGATAATGTTGTCTCTGTATTTGAAATACTGTGATTTTGTGTTGAGCTGCTAGCACGTAATTAGGATTAAAAGGGGATGAGTGAGAACGTCCTGTTTTGAAAGCAATTCACACCTCCCCACAAGGATGGCCGTGCTGAGATCAAACAGACGGCAGAACTACAGCTTTCTATCCAATAATCATGCGACAGTATTGCCACAATCAGAATACAGCATTTGAACATAATAAAAGCACTTTTAGAAATGTTGACTTGCTCACCTATGAAGAAGAAAATCCAGTTCATATCACACTCCCTCAAAATTTGGGCCCTGACAAGGTGACTCAGATCCTTACACAATCCTAATTTTTCTGCTTCCAACACATCAACTTCAAGAACTGACTGTTCACTTACTGTCCAGTATATCCCACCCCTTGGCAGGTGCTGTTGTAACAAGAAAATCAATGTTATTCTCTTCACCTGTGTGGTTTTAATGTTATGGCTGATCGCTGTGTATGTGTATATATATATATATATATATATATATATATATACACAGTTTGGGGAAGAACCTTTTCTATTCCAGCATGACTGTGCCCCAGTGCACACAGCAAGATCCATAAA
>JBBPCZ010000163.1:5312670-5330377 GCA_037974445.1 Brycinus macrolepidotus | reverse complement strand
CCCCCCCCCCCCCCCCCCCCACCAACCCCATTTTATACTTTAAGTCTAAGCATTTGAATGCAATGTCATTAAAGTCCTGTTGGTGTAATGGTCCGGTGTCCCAATAATTTTGTCAATATAGTGTATATAAGCATAATACATACGTTTTAGCGTAATTAGCTACACTGCATTTCTCTGTCCCCTGTTCAACCCGTAGCATATGGTATAAAGGACGGCTTTGAAAAGATACTAGAACTTTAAGTGACTTTGAAAGCTAGTGTCATCAAAGCTCAGTAAACCTGCCTCAATTGTTTTATACAGGTTGTGTTTCTGGTCTGCTCATTATTCATAGCACACTTGAGATTTTCTTATGCTGAACTCTCACCTTTATACAAAAAACACTATTCTGAACTGAGCTCCTGGGTTTCTCTTCACATTTGGTTGTGGACTATTCACTACGCTTCCAATTTTATAAGTCATTCACATTTCTATAATGTTCAGCTGAAGAACCTTCAAAAACAGGTGGCAGCTGCATTTTATGTATACTGTGAAAAGGGGCTAACTGACACCACTGCCATTCTGTCAAAGCAGCCCAAATCTGCACTGTGAGCATGTTAAAGTATGAACCATGATAACTGTTAATGCCATATAACATTAAAGTCCACAAATAGGTACATACATAATTACCTTTAACATGAACATGTTCATGAAATATGAAACTGTCATATACATGGTGTGCTACAGCCCAAACAAAGAATGTATAACTCAATTTATTATTCATGTAAATAGTAAACTACAAGTGAAAAATCAATGATTCTAGTTGAAATGTAACATCCTGGGAGTAGCAATAAACCCAGACTGCAGCTTCCTTAAGGATTCTATAGGCATGGTGAAATGTCTTCTAGTGGATCAGCTGACATCATGAGGAAAATCAGTTGTGAACAAAACTTCCTCCAGTTCGCTTTATGTGACTTCTTTACAGTTTTTTGTAATGTGGGCTTTCTAAGACCACATTATGCTTTTTTCCACATTTGATTTATGGTTTCCATCATATTAACAGATCATGTTCTCCTATTGCTTTATTCTAGTTTCATGCACTTGTTTATCTCATCCAAAGCTATTTGCATTATATCTCCTGTGTAAAATAACACTAGTTATTTCTACATATACTGATCAGCCATATCATTGAAACCCCCTGCCTAATATTCAGAAAGGCCTCCCTTGTGCTGCCGGAACAGCTCGTACCCGTCAAGGCATGGACTACACAAGACTTCTGAAGGTGTGTTGTGGTATCTGCACTGCAGTTCTCTCGCCCCGGGCTCAACTCTTAGCATGAGGTAAAAAGGATGGATGTGAGAAGATGCTTGCAGTGCATGTGAATTTGAAAGCTTCTGACATCAAAGCTCAGTAAACCAGCCTTAATTGTCTTTTGCAGGTTGTGTTTCTGGTCAACTCATTATTCATAGCACTCATGAGACTTTGTATACTGAACTCTCACCTCTATACAAAAAAACAGAGTATCAGCACATTCTGAACTAAGCTCCTGGGTTCTGTACACATTTAGTTGTGGACAATTCACTTCCTTTTAAAAGTTCACAAACTTCACAAACTTTCTGAGGCATTAAGTCGACCTGTACATTTGAACATTTTGCTGCCCTCTAACCTTTTGTGACCTGGCCTTCATTTAAGATTTGTCTCTTGTCTTCCTAGTGAATCAGTATTTTACTTTTTGCCAATGGCATTGCTAACATGTTCCATATGGTTATCGCACTGCATGGGAAAAGTGGTAATGAAGTAATAGGGTTAATTTCGAGGTTCCTTCAATAAAGAGTCCTGGCATTGATGTGTACACTGATGTGTAACATCAAACAGAAACTCACTGGTTAGGCCACTCCATATTCACAGTCAGTGATGAATCTAGGACTTCCAGTGAGGCCTTGAGTGGTATTTTGGTCCTACTCATTGGAAATAAAAAAGTAATTGGTACCTCTGTCATTTCCTAATTTTGTCGGTGGGTAATCTGGCATGTTAGGACTTCCGATCAGCTCGTGAAGGCCTATCCATTGAGAGAGCTTCCTTTGCTTATGCTACCTAGACACCAAGGAGAAGAGATCCTGATATCCCGATCATTTTCCATAAGGTGTTTAAAGAATTTTATTCAGTTCTTTCCAACCAAAACTTAACAACATTAGAGTAGTACTTCAAACCTGCTGTGTTTAAATATAAATATGATTCTACTGAAAAATGAAATTACACTCATGTATTTTTTTTAGTCCCCAGAAATCATTAGGGCCTTCTCTAGAAGCCTAGAAGGCTCTGAGGGCTCCCCACTGCTTAAAATTACACCCAAGGGAACATTACGCTGTACTGTAAACATTAACCAGATTTCCAGTCTACATCAACAGTGCTAAAAACAAAAATCAATATTGTGTGTGTGCATGTGTGTTACCCAAAACCAGTATTTCTGTATAGAAAACATACTATTCAGCACTGTGTATCGTTTTGAGCCCAGTTGCCTCTGCTGGATTAGCAGAAGTTCTCTCTTGCAAACACTTTCTTCTCCTCAAAATACCCTCCACCCTGACTGCATTAGTACTCTCATTCTCCTGGGTCATGTTTCTCTGCCTCCCCTCCCCTCTCAAAACAGCATGACCTAAAACTAAAGCCTCCCATCACCTCCAACCACAACCCCCTCCCATCCTCAAAAGGCCCAGACCAAAACACAGATAAGCCTGGCTTTCTGCTACTTCCTGCTGAGCCCATGGCCTGATAAGAGTACACGGATGCTGTTGCTTGCTGCTGGAGTTCTAACCCACAGAGGAAACTGTTATTACCTTTATTGACTGAAACCATCAATGCCAATCACCCGTAACCTAGCAGTGCTCTCCTTTAGGCCTTGCTTGGCCCCACTGTGGGCTTTTACTTATAGCTTTAGCTTAAAGCAGAGAAAGCATAGTTGTTGTCAATCTGCAGCCATGCATTGTTCTTCCTGGACTTATTCCAGCATGGCTGGCCTAATTTTGGCTTTGACTGGCAGTGAGTGATCAGTATTATACAATCGAGTTGGACCATTGTGGTTGTGAGATCAAGCTATGATAAATCCTTGAACATATGGCTATACCATGTGTATACAATCCAGACTGTAACCATTCCTGGAAGACATCAGAGTTAATCACGTCCAATAAAATGAACCTCTCTTTTCCCTCTTTCTTCATTTTCTATGCAGTTGTTAAATATGAATACCCTGCTCAGAGTCTCTAACACAAAGACTTTTTTTTTTTGCTCCATCTACTGCTGTGTTTGTCGTGCAAGTCATACAGACGGTAATGGCCGAATCCGCTTTAATTAGTACATGTATTATCCAGCCAACATTTTTGAGCACTTATGCTCTCAGGTTATTTGTTATCTCCGCTCCCTTATCTGACAACGTAATTGACCAATCTATAATTCTTTTACTTTCCACTGCAGGAGAGCCATTTCGGTCCAGAGCATTGATTAGATTGATTCTGCTGGGTCATATGCTACTTTCTCCCTCAGCGTAAACTTTCCCCTGCTTATTCCTCAGTGTAGACTCTTCTAAGCTGAGCCAATGCATATATGCCACAGCTAGGTCCAAAGGAGAAATGAAGAATTTATCAGCTGTCCAAACCTATTCTTACTGTGCACTCTTAAAAAGCGGGTCTTTGGAGTGATGCCACAGAAGAACAACTTTTGGCTCATTTTCATTGAATGGTCCTTGAATATAATATTCCAGTACTTTTCAACCTATTCCCTATTTATACGGTCAGTTGTCTTAGACAATAATTTAGATTCTTTCCATGCACTCAGAAAAATATAGGAAACCCACTGACCTATCCACACATGTTTAAAAATATCTGAGTTCTTCAGTATCTAATCATGTCTACTTCAGGCAGAATATTTGACATGAATATGTCTCTTTCTCTCTACAAGAGTCTGAGCCTCTTTGCCTTTTGAACTGCCTAAAACCTTTGGAGTGGTCCTACACGCTCAGGTCTGCCTCAAACAGTCTGTCCAGTACTGGGCTGTGCTGTGTTTTAATCAGGCTAAGCTTAGGTAAACTTTAAGATCTTTGTCACATTCTGACAGTCTTCCCATGCAGTTCACATGATCATAAGGTAACTGGATGATCAGTCTTGGACTAATGTTGAGTCATTTGTATGCATGCAAATGTGTTCTGAGTCAAGTGTTTTTCTCTTCTTTTACTACGTAGTGGAAAATGCAACAAAATGATTATGGTAATATGCTAAAGATATGCCAGATGTAGATCAGATTGCAGTATTCCTGTAAATAACCACCCACTGAAAGGATCTTCGGGGAACTACAAGTGCTTCTTCTACACTCTTAAACATAAGGGTGGCAGATAGTGTTCTTTGTCTGATGCCATATCATTGCCCTTATTTATACACAGGAATTTTATATGTTTATATGTGAGTGTGAAGAGCCGTTTAAAGTACCAACATTATGGAAAAGTGACTTTTTCATGCTTTTTTTAAGTATAAAAAACAGCATTAAAACACACAATTAATTCATACAACTAAAAGGACTATTTTATAAATGAGGTGTGTGATTATGAAGAACCTCCAAAGAATCTGCACATAAAGTAAAGGTTCTTGGAGGAAAAGAATCTTGTGAGGATATGAAGGTACTTTATACCATTAAAGGGTCCACATCCTTCTTTTCATCTTCTTTCAGTAAAGGATCTCTCTCCTGATTGGCTATCCTGTATTATGCCTCGTTCAAAAAGCAGTCTGCGCTAAAACACTCCTCATAACTTCTTTGTGAGTGGTTGGGGCTAAACTGTTATAGCCTGAAGTAATAGAAAGGTGTTCCAGAAGGAATGAATTCAGAACAGGCTGTTTTTTGCAGCTCAGGTACCATCTATGGACTATAAAGATCAGGGAGTAACTGGCATATTATGGTACATTGTTTATGCGTATGTATTAAGTAAACATTGTCTTTTAAATCTTCTATTTTAAAAAAGCAAGGAAAAGTCAGTTTTGTGTGATATGAGCCCTTTAAAAGATTCTTCACATATTTCTCACATATTTCTTCAGGAAACTATAATGGTTCTTCTATAGCATCATTCAAAGGACTCTTTGTGGCACATTTTTAAGAGGGTATGACATCACTGCAAGGTACCTTTATTTCTAAAATTATAGGCTGTCTGCTCAGCAGACCAGAACAGAATCACTCAAAGCTAAAGGAGAGCCAGTTGCTCCAACTATTTTGTGTGTGTACATGTGATGAAGGGAGAGCAGTGCGGGAGGAAAGGTAGAGGATAGGGACCCCTTGTATCTATGGATAGCAGGGCTATCTAGCTTTGCTATAATTAAAGCAGAAGAGGCCCCCTCTCCTTCTCACTCCCTCTTTCTACACATCACTGGCTCCTACTTTTCCTGCTCATTTCTCAAATTAATGTGCGACCTGCGCAATGCACCCTCTGTGTGAGACGACTAATTGGCTGGTTTAAAGTCCGATCTTGTGAAAGGAGCTGTCTGGAGCACAACACTCCTTCCCCCCCTTTATCTCTTACACTACCCTCCTCTCCCCTCACTGCAAATCATAATGTGCACACATTCTAATAGCTGAAGTTTTCCAGAGGTCTTGACTCCTCTCCTGAGCGCAACACTAGGCTCCATTTGTGATGGAGAGTGTTCTTTATGGGAAAGGAGAGCATGCCACTGTTAAAAATGGTGGATAGAAATTGCTGGACAGATTTTTAGGATATATTGGAATTCTTTCGAATTGTTTCTTCACCTTCCTTGTTTTCAAGCAATGCTTTGTTAATCTACCAAAACACATTTGTTGTCGGAAGTTTGTTTCAATAGTTGTGCACTAGAGTTCCAAGGGTAATTCCAGCTAACAGGGAATGTTCCCAGAACTTTATCTAACGTAATGTAAAGGAGATCTAAAAATTGGAAGCTGATGTTCTCAAAGTAACATCTATGGAATGTTCTCATGATGTTAACTGGTCCTCAAACAATGTTAGAAAAAATGTTTTATATGGGACCTTACTTCACAACTGCAGGAGGCACTGGGGGTGCTGCGGGTGCTGGCACTGCAACACCCCAAATGATGGCGTGGTTTTCCACAGTGTGTGACAGGCTTTGAAATTGCTTAAAAGTACAAAATCCAGACTTCATCAGAATCAGAATTCATCAGAATCAGAATCAGAAAACTTTATAGGAGGAAACTGTTTCTGTAATGACTGCAAAGACACACAGAGACCCAGAGACAAGAACAATATAAAATATAAAATATAAATAAGCCCAGTAAAAATCTGTAGAAAAAAACTCAATATGAAAATGCACTATGCTATGTACATAAATGCTGGGTATAAATACTATAGATAAGTAACTTACAGATAAATACAAGTTAAAAATAATTTTGTTCATTTTTGCAGTATAGTGTCTGAAACCACATAAGCAAGTCTATTTGAGATTACTTAACTTTGAGGCACATGTGATGATTTCATCATGCATGATGCAAAAATGAAAGTAGCAAACTTCAGGTGCCAAACATGTCTTAGCTGGTCAACTGTATTTGGGCTGAACTCCAAATTGGAGTTTGTGTTGAACTCCGCTTGGTCTTGATTAAAGCTCAGGCGGAAATCACTTACAATATGCATGGAAGTTAGTGTGATATAATCAAAACTGGACTATTTCCAGCATAACTGAGGAGTCTAATTACGGACTGGGATCACTGTGGCTCCTGGGACATGCTATAAGTTCTTAGCATGAACAAACTTTGTAATGACATGGACAATCCATAACAAATGTGTTTGACTGGCATATCTGAGGGAAGTATTGAATGTGTGTCTGAGAGGAGACAGATGTTCACTCTCAGTGTTTCTTTTCAGTCATAAAATGTATTAAAATACCCTAAGTGAAATATTTAAGAAGTGAGTGTACCTCACCTCTTTAGTTTCTTTTTGCAGCCCGTGGCCAAATGGTTTGAATTCCCACGTTGAGGAAACCAGATAACTCTGCTTAAAAAGTCGAGCCACATGATAAATGCAGTGGAAACCAGTGTTGCTTTTCTGTTTTGGCACTGTATTTATGCCAATGGCAGCAGAACGTTTTGTGCGTTATTAAATGACACAGCTCATCCTTCATTCCTCATGTTGGCCACCTGCACAAAACAGAGGCCGAATGAGCGATTGATGGTGTATCTGGAACCTTCAGTGGCTGTCAGCTTATATCTGAGTAGCACTCGATACAAGTGTGTGCATGCCAGCAAGTGGCCGAACATCAGGTTGACGTCAGCGTCCTCCGCACGCATGCACCATTCCACCCTGACTGTGCATCCCTGTATCTTTCACGATCGTCCAATTAGTCAGTATGAGTGGGGGAAACAATAAACACCAGTCAGCAAGAAGAGATTACGCAGGACTGATGTTTTTGTTTACCACTGAATACCTGCTATTCCAAAAAAACATCCAAAGAACAGATGTAGGCCCTCCGCTATCCTTTTACAGTAATTCCATCCTATTATGACACTATCTCAGCCCATATCAAAACCAGCAGACATGTTGGGACCAGGAAGCTAGATGGCAATATGAGATACTTTACCAGCATTAAGTTGGGGGGAAAAAACATGAAGAGAATGCATTCCACGTTTGATCAGCTAGCTGAGATGACCTTGGTGAACTAGCAGTGCCGTGCTTCCAAACAAACACGGTGTCTCATGTCTCTCGAGCATTCCTTTTCATGTCTGCATCTGAGCCTCGCCGATTCTCAGTCAAACTGTTTTTTTTTTTTTTTCAAAAACTGTTTAGGTCTTTAAGGCCAAACAGGAATTCTTGAGGCTGGTGTTTTGCTAAGCAAGTGAGCATGCATTATTTTTCACGAGTCCTTTTCTGTTGCAGCATCTGCGCTGGGGAAATCTGATCCAAATGAAAAACTTAGCTGCAGGCTGGAACTCTCTGCCTGAGCCCAACCCACAAGAGAAAAGTGCAGGAGAGACAAACAGAGGTAAGAAAAAAAAGAAAGAGGAGAGTGGAGACAAGCATGGAGACCTGCGCACCCTTTTGTCCGAGGTTTCTGTAGAGCCTGCCTTAAACAGAGCAGCGCTTTTAAAACAGCTATGAGCTTCTCATGTTCCTGAATGCCTTTCTGTCATAGAGGAACATCAACACCTGAGTATGTGTGAGGAGCCACAGTCTTTACAAAGGCTGTTACAGATATTACAAAACAAGTACAATTAAGGCCTCCCTTAAAGGCCTGCAGGTTCTCAATGAGACACTATGTCCAAAAATATCCAGGCTCTCCACCTACTCACCAATATTTCTTTCTATATCAGGAGTTTTGATTGGGAATAGGAGCATCCACTCTTCTAGGAAGGCTTTACACTTGGATGGTTGCAGCTAGAATTGGCTTTCGTTAAGTCCAAAGAATCTTAGTGAGGTCAGGTACTGATGTTGATGTTTACCATTTAGGTCTT
Source organism: Brycinus macrolepidotus (assembly GCA_037974445.1). Lineage (NCBI taxonomy): Eukaryota > Metazoa > Chordata > Actinopteri > Characiformes > Alestidae > Brycinus > Brycinus macrolepidotus. The sequence continues at coordinate 5,321,935 of JBBPCZ010000163.1, read as the reverse complement.
GTCTCAAAGACCTTTCATGACTCCAGAGAATGTTTCCACTACTCAACAACCCAATGCCAGGAAGTTTTACACCACTCTGTACTTGACATTGCACATGGTGAAGCTTTCAAGTGCATTATAGCGGAGATTATGTGATGGTGTGCACACAGAACCTGTTCCAGATGACACATTTTGATTTAAGCAATGTTGATTTGATGCTGGGCAATTGGTGTAGATCTCTGATGCTGAATTTGCATTGGTCTTGCTCTTTGTATTTGCTGTTTATTTAACATTGGAAAATCAACCATGTTGAACATGAATTCAAAAGCACTCACTAATGGCTGAATATCTATTTAAACGTTCATTGAATGCTCGCTGACGGTTGTGTAGCTGTTAAGCTAATGTTGATTCAACAGTGTTGATTCAACATTGAAATCAAATCTTAAATTTTGTTCAACATTTAAAAATGATAACACACTATTTTTACATGTTTGGGTATTTAGTAGACACTCTAATCCAGAAAAATTTACAGTGGTAGGCAAGTGCCACAACTGAAGACTTACCAGAGAACTTCTATCTCTAAAAGGCAATGCTGCATGGATTGGGCTCTACTTTATGCAATGTGAGGGTGTTATTCACTGCACAGTCCTTCCTGCTTCCTTCACATGACTCTAAGACATTGTGTTGTCAATCGCAAACTTTTATCGCCTCAAGTCAGCACAAGGTCTTACCATAACATAAAGGAAAGGATGATGCAGCTGGTAACACAATCATTGCAGCTTTGGATTGCAATGCCATGCAGGAATAAAAGTCCTCAGGTAAGTCTCCAAACACTGAGCTTGTCTACCACTGTAAGTTGCTCTGGAATAGCATGTCTGCTAAATGCCTAAGAATGCAAGTTTATCAATCAGCACTGAACAATCAAACACTGTTTCAGCATTGAATTAACATCAGTACTGACATTAAATCAACAACTATTCAACCATCAGCAAGTGCTGTTGGTCAGTCTTGGTTGGTTAATTTTCCACCACTGAATCAATGACTAATATACCAAGCAAGACCTACGTAAATTCAACATCAAAGATCTAGGCTGATTCAGTGTTCTGCTCAACATCAAATCAACATTGTTTCCATCAACGTTTTCGATGGATGTTACACTAGCTACTAATTAGAAAGGATGTCTAGACACTTTTGTACATACAGTGTGTTTTTATCAATGTATTTGTCTAGCTCCTTTACAGGTCAAGTGTAGCACATGTCTGCAGCTGGGTAAGCAAATTTTTGCCTGAGGGGAGCTATTTCTCACTCTTATTCACTTGTCAGAGCTTTGATGCATTGGCTAATCGTACGGTACCCATTGCATGTTTAGAATCCTAGTCCAAATCTATGTCAGATTTCTGCAGCTCTTTGATCTTCTCAGCACCTGTGGTCTGACTTCCACCCATGCAAAACACATACACAGACACACAGAGGCAACCGCCAAGGAACTCTTTTGTGAAATAAAAAAAAAAATCTGTTTTTTTGTACACGGTGCCCGTTAGCATACGGCACGGCTGCGTGTGAGCGATGCCCCCTGATTCTGGCATGCCTTTCATCTGCTGATTCATGTGGTTGGAGTGTTTGTGTTTGGGGAAAAAATGGCCTGTCATGCCAGGGCTGTACTTATCTGTGTGTCTGTGAGCTTGCGGTTTGTTTCCGACATGTCAGAGGCTCAGGATCAGCTGGGCTGAAATGGCTACTCAGGCTGATTTTAGCGTGTGAAATGAAATCAGACAGAAAGTCACAGTTTCCTGAATGAAGCCAGATGGGGGAGGAAGGAAGGAAGGAAGTTTGGAAGGAAGGAAGGTAGGAAGGAAGGAAGGAAAGAATGAGAGAAGGAGGAAAGGAAGGCAGGAAAAGATACAGTTAAACAGTACGTCTTGTTTGATGCATTATTTGGCCAATAAAATAGGCTGATATTAAAATTGCGCACATTTTCCAGAATCGGGTGATGTCTTATTGATAAATTATTGATTATATCTGTTATCTCCATGTGTGTTTTACTAGAGAAGCCGGATACAAGTCTTCTTTTCCCCTCTTTGTTCCACCCTGCTTTTACATTACAATAGATGTAGTAAACAAAACTGCAGTTTCCTTACCAGATCACATATACACGTGTCACAAAAGAAAACATTGATTGTACAAACTATTCAAACTTTCTGCTTTACAGTGAGCAAATGTCTCATCCCACTCAAATAAACACCTCCTACTCACTCACCCTTTATACTTTCACTGTCACCAGCTTTATTTCACATGCAGACAACTCCAACAGACATGTCATGACAGGACAAATGTGACATTATATCACAGTGTAAACATTTAGCTAGCACTGTTTTTTGTGTTAGTAACTGATAGAGCCGACCCCTTTTCACTGATGTTAACAGGCTCTCTGTGGACTAACTAAACTATATTCTCTCTGGACTAAGCTGACCAGCTTGGCAGATTCTATGGTATATATTTTTGTACTTTCTGTAAAACCGCAAAATCTGAAATAAAGAATCTACTATTTGAACATCTGTTACATGTGTCAAACGTCTCTGTTTTAGCTAGAGCCAACACTAAGATAATACTGGAAAGCCCATATGAGGCACTAGCGGGAATTAAATTTTGTATGCATTAAATATTAATATGCATGGTTTGCCTGTGGTCATAATTTTGTAAGTGTGTCTAGCTGTAATTTGAAACAAACTTAAAGAGCTCATTCTGTGCAAAGCTCCCCTATGCTGTGCTCAGCTGCAGTTAGTGCTAAGTAATCCAGGTGTTGACCTAAGGTGTTGTTTTTTGTCCTCATCTTTTAGCAAAAGGAACTACATTATGTAAAATGTGTCTCCTTTAAAAAACTTTGTCTGCTGAGAATAGATAATCATGTTTGAGAACTGGCAGTCATATCAGTCAGGTCAGTAAAGCAGTGTTCAGTGTCGGTGAAAAAATATTTTCACATTGATCAGGCCCTGCTGAAGAGCCAGCCTGTTTATGTGCTGACTGCAGAGTCCTCCTGTGCCTTACATAAGTTTTATGTAAAACACTAACACCCACACAGCCCAAACCCAGGCTGGCACCTCTGGAGGCCGCCGAAGCAGGGCCTAGGGGTAGGTGGCGGAGACAGCTGATTGGCAGCGGGCCTAATTTGCAAAGCTTTGTGCCCGGCCTCTCTCCGTGTGTGTCTCGCCTGCATGCCAGAGTCATCCAGCTGTGTGTGGGCCAGAGAGCCAGCAGCACCAACATCCCCAGAGACCAGTCAGCACAGGGCAGTACACACACACTGTATACTCAGTGGAAAGAGCATTTTCAGACTAGTGGCCTTCATCCTGGCCACTGGTCTACAAGCCATAGCACACTGTCGTTAGAATTACAGGTGTGGGAGTAAAGGGGAGGCCCACAGAGAAACAGAGGGAGAACAGAGAAACGCCCAGAGAGAGAGAGAGAGAGGGAGAGAGTATGTTTTGACCATGGCAGGAAGCCCTGTAGTCCACCTCAGTGACATATTAGACTGTAAGGAGACCCCGTGATTATAGACCACCAGTAAAGAAACCATTGTTTAAAAGCATGTTACAATTACAGCACAAGGCTTAAACACACTTAGGGCTGACCACAGCTAATTCCAAGGCCCAGTTTAACCAGACTGTTATTATCCTGCTTAATGACTCACCTAAACAGTGACTTGTTTTTACAGAAAAACTCCAGTATCTTTCCACTGTAACTGTTTGGCAACTTGCTCCTCTTTCTTCTTCTTACTGTATGTTTGTACGTACACTGTAAAAGTTATGTTGATCTAAATGGAAATTGTATACATTCAACAACAGATTTTTTTCACAGTATGACTGTCATTCATTTGTCTACCTAAAGGCAAAAGTGTATGTTATTCTTAAGGACATAGTATTCATACTACAACACATCAATTTTAGTCTTCTTATCATCCTGTGAAGCACATTTATTGACAAACCAAGGTCTTTATGGTATGTGGCAAACAGCTTCATGTTAAAAGCAGGCCTGAGTATCTGTTTTCTCTTACTTCTTATCTCAGTGTGCTCGCTGCAGCGTGATGTGCTGGGGTAGAGCTGAGTGTGTGCTCGAGGTGGGAGGTCAGAGAGGCTGAGTCGTGAGAGTGTGTTTGTTCAACTGTTGGGTATTTGTGCCTGGAGCCCAGGCTTTGTGGAGCCCAAACATACAATCTAATGACCAATTACTCTCCTACTGCCACAGCAAGTTGTCTTAACTTCTGATGCCTTTTGGTGCCGTAATTTGTTTCATACTAAAAAGTGGCCGGTGTTCATTGTTCATTTGCATTAAATGCTCTTATTTGTTTTCTTTTGATTGCTCTTTGTGATGCTCATTTGCTTTAAGAGGTGGGCAATAAGTAGCTACTTTCGCTCAGTTGGTTTTGGATTTGATGAAGCATTTTCAAATGATCATTCTTTCACTTATACTTGAGTACATTTGTGAATAAAACACTACTCGGTTTTATTTTAGTCATTTACATTAAGTTACCAATTATATTTTTTTACGTTTCAGTTCATTAATTTAATCCTGTTTTAATTCTGTTTGTTTCACACTTGGGCTGCTTTGCTGTTGTTCTCACCTTTAACTTTTTAGCTTTAGTGTTTTATTTTAGATCCCAAAAGGGGGGGGAAAATAGGCCCTGGAGCTCCAGTACAGCTCTATCGGGATCTCAACACTTGAGGAAGTTTTTTACCCTTTAACTCCTACTCAAGTTATTTTTTGCTACTTCTACTTCTACATGACTTATTTTCATTGAAGGAACGATGTGGGCTTCTTCAGGCTTCTCCACACACTTCTGCTTCCAGAAATACATTTTTAAACAAGCAACATTATTTGCCAATGGAATGAGACGGTTAGAAATCCAGTAAGACATCAAATAAGACATAAATAGGCTTGATAACCCTATAATATCCTTTAATGGTTTTAAAATGGGAAATAATAGATGAGTTGACTACATTTCAGACGATTTCACTTGCCAAGTGAAGGACCTGAGGCCTCCTCAGGGGTCTGTGATGTATATACAGCCTGGGGGTCCTCAGTTTAATGTAGAATTTTTTGAATGATGTGACATGGGCACAGACTTATTACATTACATCCAAAATAGTAATAGCCCATCATGTATCTTGCATTCCACCTGAGGTTTCTGAACCAATGGTCTATATACCTGCACATAAACCAATATCCCCCACTCATTATTGGCTTACACTTAAATTAAGGTTGGTGACATGCACAGTATCACAGTATTTTGTTTTTCTGAGGTTTGATCAAATAAGCAATAAGTCAAAAAAGTCCCAGCAGTGCCACATTTAAAATATCCAATGTGTACCACACTAAATCCATTTATACAGGACTAATTACTCAGTACAGATAACATTCACAATATGCTCAGAAAAGCATATTGTGGCACCATTACATTATCAATAAAGTGTGAGTTACTAAATGAATGAGTGAATTATAAAATTATTTGCTCATTCTAAATAGATAACAGCCATAGATTATTATTTAAAGGGCTATATATGTTCTAAATGTGTCCTTTGAAGAGTGTGGATGTCTATGGATTTTTTAACACAGTGGTAGGGGTCCCTGGCTGAAGACATTTCGAGAACCCCTGATGTAGAAAATAGAAAATATTCTCATGGACGTGTGTCATAGCTGTCGTTTCTGCGTGAGTGGACGTTGAGGCTGACCGTGCTCTGCTGGTAGAACGTCATGCGTAATTGTTGATGGCTGCGTGCATGTGGTGTGACTATAAAGCACAGCCTTAAAGGTCAATGGTGAGCAAAGGCATTAGTGCCAGTCTAGAGGGATTTTGAGTTGTGTGTCTGTGTGTGTGTGTGTCTGTGTGTGTGTGTGTGTGTGTGTGTGAGAGAGAGAGAGAGAGAGAGAGAGAGAGAGAACTGTTCTCTGGTTCTTTTCTGTAGGCAATACGGTCTTTAGTGCCACTGAACCACAAGTGATGTCATCATAGGCCAGGCATTTCCTGAGCCAAATGGTGAGAGCGACAAAACCTAAACTCATTTGACCCTTGAACTTGAGAAAGCAGACTGTCTACTGCAGAAACTGTGGGTCTTTATGTGCATGTAGATGTGTGTGTGTGTGTGTGTGTGTGTGTGTGTGTGTGTGTGGGTTTTGTATATGGAAGCTAAGAAAATGAAATAAGAGAATTTGTTGATACCATCAAACCTTGGTCTGTGTGGCAGAAATGAGATCTTAGCAAGTGAAAGCATCTTAACATCAACATGTTATTATGATTAGTTTTCCTTCCATAATGTGATGTATTTCCAAATGAAACATTATATCTGAGGAGCTGAGCATTCCACTGCATGACAGGTGAGGCTGATAGAAGGCTGGAGATGAAACATGATATTATTGGTAAATAATAATTTTTCCTCCCACTGGTGCATGGTGACATCATCAAAACTCACTACACTTTGATCTAAAGTTAAGAGAATTCAATAATTGTGTTATTAACCACACAGATCCAACAGACCCTGGATCAAAAAAGCTGTTCCTTAGAATCTGCCAACTAAGGATTTGCTTCACATGTGTGTCCCATAATAAAACCACTTTTGATGTTCAGAGTGTAGAATCAGATCTGCCCATTGATACTGGCATATGAAAGAAGCACTACAATTTTTTTAAAATGTTAGATATACTGTGACTGAGCTGTGTGTGAGAACAAACACTCACTCAGAATCCAGTTTGGGTTGGTAAGCACTTATTTTTTCTTGTTTCATGTAAGTCAAACATGACTTATGTGTGACTTACACTCCTATTCATTTGTTTACTTGATCAAAATGGCAAGCAAACTAAATAAAAGCCTACACATAACATTTGCTGGGTTAGTTTCTTTATATTTAAATGAATAAACCTCATACAACCTATTTCTGGGCATTTTGCTGACTTTGGCTTATTTTAAAATAATGCTAGAAATAAAATTAACTTTCAGTGCAATGAGACAAAAAGTGAGTCAAAATGTCCAGAAAAAATTAAAACATCTTATAAAATTCTTATGAATCTCCTAATGAAAAATATTAGATATATTGCCTTCTTCTAAGACTCTTTTATTGGCAAAGATGCAATTTTTATAGTGTATTACTGTCAAATTACATCATATAAAATTGTAATTCCTTTTTTTTCTTTCTTCAATTAAATTTTGAATTTTATAAATATTTAAATAGTTATTTAAACATTTGAAAAGCCCAGTGGCCCTTTATATTGTGTGAAGATTTCATAAAGAATGGCCCAATAGCAATAGCCTTGGATGGAAATTACATGGAAATAAAATCTAATGTTAACACACAATAAAGTTACACAACAAAGTTTTTCATTCTTTTGTGAAGTCACCAGTTTGGAGATACTGGGCTTGTCATGACAGCAGTGATAAAATAATTATAACAATCACTCTAGATAACACCATCTACCAAATTCTTTAAATGTAAATGAAAACGTTGATGCTCACTCCCCTTAAGTCCTCCACATCTTGAACATATAAAGTTTTTGGGGATGTCTGTGTAAAGGATATTGACACTTGCTCAGACCTAACCTGCTCTAATGGTAGTTCTAGGCCAGGAAAAGCATACGTTATTCCCTCTCTGGCTCTGGAAATCTCATGCGTGCGTAAGGGAACAGTCACACAGCTGTGATATTAACACATGCTTAGTCATACTGACATGAACTCACACAGCCATACAAAAAGACACGTTTGGACACGTACAGTTTCAGTGGAACATTACCTGCCCAGTCCCAGATTCAGACCGGCTAAAAAGGATTGAGTACACAGATCCACCTCAAAACACAGCTCACAGCAGTGTACACACACAGTACAATAGTGCGTATATGACACAGTGATTATGAATATGGAGTATGATTGTGGATCTGTAAGCTAATAGACACCATTCACGCTATATTTCCAAGGTATTAAAGGACCTGTGAGTGTAGTGTGTTGACTCACGAGTAGACATTGTGCAGCATTCTGGTTTCTGCACACTCACCATGGCCTGAGGCAAGGGGGGGATCCCTGATGCATCATGGGTGCCCTACTTTGTCATTCCCTTTGATTCAGTTCCATATCTCCTTTTATCATCTACACCGAGTACTGTGGTTCAGGGAAATAAACACTAAACACTTTGTCACTGTTATATCAAAACAGAGGCCATCTCTGCATCATAAAATGAATGCTAGTCCAGATCTTTGAAGGTGAAATGACCTTATACCCAGTTAATATATCAAATACTTCTCATTCTGAGAATGTTGTAAGAATATGTAACTTATTTCTTGACATTTTTACTTCTTTTAAGTCGATTTAACTAATAGAATTGCCTTGTTTCAAGCATCATGTTTTGGAATAATCTAAAATTTCTAGCAATAAATGAGTCAATTTCTCATAATGAGATTGTTGTAAGAATATTACATAATATTCTTACAACTCAAGTTGAATAATTGTACATGCTCTAGATTAAATGATCTACATGAAGTCAATGAATACTCATTATTGTCATTTTACTTGGTGGGACACATAAATTAATATTTGAAGGTTAAATAATAGGAAGTAAGTTGGAATTAATGGTCAAAATGTAAATGTAAATGAACAAGATAATTATAAAGACATACTACAACTGATATATTGTTAGATATAATGACTAACTTTAAGCCATTTCATTTGCCACAATATTGTGTTTTCCAGTGTCTATGGGTGTAATGTAAACATATTCCTAAAAGTTGGAGATATAGGAGAAATACTGCACAGCAAAAATATTACATGTATACAAACTGCAATGCCCGAATCCATACCAAATATACCCAGTGTAAGAATGTCTTGTTTAGGTCTTGTTTAAGTCAGTAGAATAGTACTCACGGTGAATGCACATCACCATGAGCTTTGTGCTACCATAACATAGCAATTCCCATAGGGACATTAGTAAAAAGTCAACCAAAAAAGTTCCTTCAATTCAGTTAAAGACCTTTAAAAATGGGCAAAACTTACTGCTAATCTATGGGAAACACTTGTTTCCGGGGAGTATGTGCCGCTGGAGTGGTGGTACACTGTATAGACAAAAGTATTGGGACACACCTCTTGATTATTGAATTCACGTGGGCCCTTACTTCTAGTGAAGGGCAATCTTAATGCTTTAGTATACCAGGACATTTTGGACAATGCCATGCTTCCAACTTTGTGGGCACAGTTTGGGGAAGAACCTTTTCTGTTCCAGCATGACTGTGCCCCAGTGCACAAAGCAAGCTCCAT
>JBBPCZ010000163.1:5299315-5310844 GCA_037974445.1 Brycinus macrolepidotus | reverse complement strand
ACTGGCCCGCACAGAGCCCTGACCTCAACCCCATCCAACACCTTTGGGATGAACTGGAATGGAGATTGCGAGCCAGATCTTCTCACCAAACATCAGTGCCTACAGAATGCTCTACAGAATGAATGGGCACAAATTCAAACCACTGAAATACTCCAATAGCCTGTGGAAAGCCTTCCAAAAAGAAAGGAAACTGTTATAGCTTCAAAGGGGGACCAACTCCATATTAAAGTCTATATATTTGAATGCAATGTCATTAAAGTCCCTGTTGGTGTAATGGACAGGCACCCCAATATTTTTGTCCATATAGTGTATTTTTATATAGAAATGGTCTATATATACCTCCTATAAAGGTACCATTTTAAAAATACAAAGATTTGTTACCACAGAGACAATTAATTAATACATGTTTTATTCATTTTCAGGAACAGTGTGGTGCTGTATCCATTTGATGGTCCTGACAGCTAAGGTAATATTTTCTCTCTGATGCATCTGCTGTTGCTGCCGACCCGTAGAGGCACCTGGCTGTGTTATCTGCGGGACGGGATGGGATTTGGGTGTCCAGGGCTTAACGTGTCTGTGACCAGGTTTAAGGTAAACAGTGTGAGCCACAGCCCCCACAGGCTGAGAAATATCACTGTGGGCTCATTCACAGATAGCGCCCATGAGTGACGTTTCCAATGTACTCTCTCTCTCTCTCTCTCTCTCTCTCTCTCTCTTTTACTTTCTCTGTCTCTCTGCTTCTGTCTCTCTGGGTCACTCACTCTTGTATGACATGACCTTCTCTACTCTCCAGGAGGCTCTGGTGACAGCAGGTTCACTCTGAAGCTTATTACTGCGGTGACAGTGAGGGTGAACAAACAAGTATTTAGGTTCTGCTGTAACATCACAGGTTGTAAACATGACATTTCAGGTTCCTCAGAGCTGGTCAGGACATCAAAATGCATTACAAACTCTTAAAAACAAAGCTGTCATGCCATAGTAGAAACGGTTTGGTTCCATAAAGAACATTTTAATTGAGAGGCCTCAGATGGCCTTTTTTTAATAAACTCAGAGATGTTTTAGGAAACAAAAAGTTCATCCTCACTGACATTACTCCAATCCTTATCATTACTTTTACTATTAAGAGTACATGCTACTGGTGTCAGCTATGAGGTAGCTTTACTGATGACACAAGAGATGTGGAATAAAAATGGCTCTTCAGTGGTTCTGAGTGTATTTAAAGAGGATTTTTCCTCTAAAACTAGTATATTAATGAAGTATTCTGTAGCTAAGCACTGTGTCCATCAGCCTCATCGCTTTGACAGACTTGACAATTTTATACCATGTTCATGTTTCTTTCAACAGAGTTTTTCCTTTCTTACTATAATATCCAGCCTGCATTTCACAACCATTGTGAATCCCTGTTGTGTCAGCCAGTCCTGGCTGCTAGCCTAGCTGCTCATCTACAGACTAAAAAATACAAATAAATATCAAGTTAAAGTGTAATTCTTATCTCAGTCAGCACTTCTGTCTTTTTTGTGGCACAAAATAAATGCCTGAGTTTTTTTAGCCAGAGTAAAAGAAACCAAACTGAGGTAAGATATCTTAATAGTCATGGTTTTGGGGTAGCTCTTAGTTAGTTGTCCCCCTCATTTATCATTATGCCTTTTCTGAAATTTAAACAATCCATTGTCTCCACTGTAATGATAATTTGAAGGTGGCTATCACAATTATAAAGCAGAGTGGCCCCTTTCCTTTGCTCAAGAGTGGTGCCAGTGGCAGTCCTGGAATTCAAACCCATGACCTTCTGATTGCAGGGACATTTCCCTAACCACCAGGCCAACAGCCATCCAGTTTCTTCCATCTGCCTGCTAGTGAAACAGCCCCCCTTGCCCCACAAAAGTTCCTCTGAGGTACGTCATCAGAAGGGGGTTTTCTAGTCTTTACAGCAGAAAACCTTGCTCTGGAAAGTAATGAAGCACACTGTAGAATGTGAGTTTACAAGAGATGCAAAGATCAAGTTAGCTGCAGTGTCCCTTTAAGCTAGCTAATTAGCTTTTGGAACATCACTCTGAACAATTAAGATGATCTAGATATGATGGTGCTTCATGAAAAAAAGAGAGTACTGCTCTCTTTGAAAGATTGGAACTACTGTTGCCCAGAAAAAGACAAAAACTGTTTTCATAGCCATCCGGCTCCAAAGAAGAAAAAGAGAAAAGAACTCAAATGAATTATGCAACACACCCTCCAGGCAGGTTCAGCTGTATTTCCAATTGTGCAGAGCTTCTTATAATGTTACCAACAGAAATACAAAAAATCTCTTTTGATAGCCACTGTGAAATCTCTGATCCAATCCTCAGTGTTATTTTATTCATCAAAAGGCCGGTTATTTGAGATTGCTCATATGAAAGTTTCATGTTTATAATGGTTTGAAGCAACATCATTGCCACTCAACAGTTTTCTCGAGTTTCCTCGGAAATCACTGGAGTACCAGTATCCCAAGGCTTCTTCTTAATGCAATCCCAGCGTCCTTCAAGCCAAAGCGGTACATTTACATGAAGATTTCTCCGGGAAACAGATACACTGGCCTCCCATGGGGTTTGCCTTTGCATTCGAGACTGAGCTGTGAGGGGCTGATTCTGCTCCAGCGGTGTGTGCTAGTAGAGTTAGCAATGTGTAAGACTTCATAGTGTGAAAATGGAAACTATTTCTCAGCATTTCCTACTCCTTTTTTTGTCCATTTCCTTTCATCTCATTGCAGCTTTGAATGTCTCATATCCTCACATTCCCCCAGTGTTTATACAATGCAAGACAAAACGTAAGTTTTCATTATGGATATGATAAACCTTTAAAGATACAGAAATAAGTAGCATAATGTTTCAAAAGAACAACCGAGCACCACACGGTAAAAGGATAGAATTTTAAACTTCTAAATGCTTTAATTCTTTAAAATGTGCATTATACTGAACTTTAAATAATAAGTGGACAGAATGTAACACACTGATTATTGTTCTGTTAACTTAGCGTTAGTTTAATGAGCTCAGCATTTTAAGGAAGCCAGATTGCTCACTTTCAAATTAAAACAACACATCTTTGTACAGTGCAGGTATATTTTTGTGCATCGAAGACATTCTAAAACACCAGGGAGAGAGAGAGAGGAAGAGAAAGGGAGGGGCAGATGTGGCTCTGCAGAGAGGAGGAAATTGAGAAACATAAAGTTGAGGAAAAAGGGGGGCAAACTGGTGTTTGATTCTTCCTGGTAGGAGCATGTGGTGCCACAGGCTGGCAGGCGAGCGATTAATGAGATTTTGATTTAAGAACTGCTCTCAGATCAGCCGTCTCCGGCGCGGGCCCAGCCTTTGGTGTGGTCGCTCTAGCAGACATGTTAATGATGGCTACAGATGAGTCTGCCATACACTTTCAGCAAGGCTGCAGTCTGTGCGCTGCTCGGCCCATTAATAACCTCAGATGGGCTCCTTTGGGCTGGGCTGCTGCAGAGGTCTTCGGATGCCACGTGAACATCTTTTACCATGGCCACGCATGAATGGTTAACTCCATAACATCTTTTTTTTTTCTTTTTTGAATCTCATGTTTTGCCATATTGATCTGAGGCAGGAAGGGCAGGAGCGGTATGTGAAAGAGGCACCTATCATTGGGTTCTAAAAATAAAACACCAATTCAGTCTAGCCTGGCCCTGTTACTGGAGTATCCCTGTGCTGCACATTTGAATGTTATCTCTGTTTCAACTCAGGAAATACTTGTTCATTAGCTGATTGGGTAGCATGGCTGTTTTAAGGCAGAGAAAATAAATATGCAACACATGACATTTACATTTACATTTATAGCATTCAGCAGAGCGACGTACATCTAGGCTTTACAGTCCACAAGAAAACACGTCACTCATACTAGTGAGCCTAGATTTAAAATTAAGAGCTGCTAGTAGACTCAACCACAGATGGAGTTAGTTCTCCACCAGGACCCTATCAGATCACATACAAAAAAGACAGTTTTTTGTGAAGTTTGTGTTAGTGAAGTAAGTTCATAACATGTAGTTGTTCTCAGTGAAGAGGTGGGTCTTCAGTTGCCGTTTGAAGACAGTGAGGGTCTCAGCAGTTCTGAGCAGTTCGTTCCACCACTTCATTGCCAAAACTGAGAAAAGTCTTGATGTACGTCTTTGACCTTTGAGAAGAGGAGGGTCAAGTTGGGCTGTGCTTGATGCTCTAAGAGGGGGAGCTGGACCATTTTTGGCTTTGTAGACGAGCATTAGAGTTTTAAATCTAATGTGAGATGAGTTCCACAGGACCAGGTTTGTAGAACTAGGAACATGCTCTAGACCTTATTATGACTCACAGATCAGTTACACAACATTGTTTTGTTTGTGAGCTTATCAACTGGCTTTCTGAGTTGCTCTGGGTTGTAGCCTAGTTTTGGAACAGGTTTATCATAGTGTTCTGTCCAAAAAGAAAAATACTGCTCAAAGGCAAGTGCTTAGATGGAGTGGCATGACTTTCTAAGTGTTGGTCCAATCATCGAGAGATCAGAGCTCAATCTGTGGTGATACCACAACCACTCAAGTCTGGGCGTCCAAGAGAGAATAACTGGCCTTGCTGTCTCAGGGTGGGTGGGTTTGTGATTGGCATAGAGCTGGGTAATAAGAAAAAAATAACTTTGTTTAAAAAAATGTTTTCACCAAATACCTTGATAATGGTACATTGAAGAAAAATGCAGATGGTATATATACTATATAAATTAGCTAAATAAGTGAAAAATTAAATTAGTGGCATGAGTTGGGCTCATTAAATGTTGCATTTATGAAAGTGATAATGGCTTCATGCAAAATAATATGAATGTGAATAATATTAAATGAATAAATGTGTAATGCTTCCTGGTAGCGTAACTGTGTGTGAGTTAAACCATTTGTTATTTGCATTTTTTTAATGAGTGTTGCCTAAGCTGTGCTTAAGCTATTATCAATCAATTAAAAAAATGTATATATACATATCGTAAATTAAGTGTAAGCGAGCTGTTATTCCCCTAGCTGTACGTATGAAAGCAATAATGATATTGACTGTTGTATGAGTGCAATATGCTTTAAATATTTGCAATATATTTATTTGGACAGGCGTTTCTCTCAGGTTCTCTGTTTCCACTGGCATGGTTACTGTTCTTTGACTTTGTAAGGCTGTATAGATTCCAGAAATGAGTCTTTTAACCAACAGCCCAGAGGCACTGCCAGTGATATTGGAGAAAGCAACTAAGTGGAGTTCCTTTCGCGCTCATCATAGAGAACGTAGGTCATCTAGCACCTCATCAGAGCTGAAGTGCAGAAGAGGAAAGATCCTCAGAAGAGAAAAACACACAGAGAGGGGGAAATCAGCTGAGGTCAGACAAGGCCAAATGCCTGCTTCCTGTCCCCCCACCACCAAACTACCATCACCACCACCTCCTCTCTGCTTCATGCCCTTCTTTAGATTCAGCTTGCTGATGGCTGACCTCCTGAGAGAGGCCCTGGGGTCAGCGGGGTCATCCTGACCATCCTGGACAGGCCTTCACAAACGGTGCAGTGTGAACAGCAGCAGCCCAGGGGAACCCATTCTCCAAACACGGCCCGCAATAGCACAAACAGTTCTGTGTGACAAGGCCAGTCAAATGGTTTCCAGCCGCTGAGTCCAGACCACGTACAGCAATTAATGTGATTAATGCAGTGGGGCTGGGATTTGTTGTGATACAGAAAAGCAGGATGCTGCTGACCAGACTAGGTGCAGATGAACTGTGGATTACATGTTCTGGCCATCCTCTGAAAAGAGTGTTAGTATACTGAAAAGAGTCAGTATATTGAATCTAAGCTGTAAAAAGGCCCTCTGAATTCATTGCTTTTGTGATGTCACAAAAACATTGTTTTTATATAAATCTGATAATGGAGTCTACACCCGTTTGACCTGCTCATTCATGTTAAAGCTAGAAGTAGTGTTTAAGTCTTGACTGTTTTTTGAATGAGCCACTCAAAACAAAGGTCATTTACATATGACATTCATAAAGACACAATAACAAAGACAGCACATTCAGTTCAAAGGTATAAAGAGTGGTTGGTATAAAGTGGACATGACTTTTGGTACAGAAACCATAACATGTCAGTGGTGGAATTTGGGGCAAGACAATACAGGATGTGCGCTCCTTAAAACAACAGCTGACCAATGTGCTAACCAAAACATACAAAACAAATACACATCGACACGGATCCACTATGTCACTTTTACATACTTGTCATATTTATACGTGCTAATGAAAAAATGTGCGTTAAATAAACGAACCACTCCTAGTGTTTTATACTTTTATACTTCTATAAAGATCTAAAATATGTTCACCTCTTTATAATAGTTTGGTCTTTTAGTTACCTTAATATTTGGGTAGCACTGTGTAGTAATCTATAGTATGACCACAAATCAAAACAAGTATGGAAAATGCAAAAAAAAAAAAACAACAAAAAAACATAGTTATTCTTAAATTCACTTTTATTTAATTCCAGACACTATGAACTGAAGATATTTCATGTTTTGTTTGGTCAACCTTATTTCATTTTTTAATATACATCCATTCCTGCATTTCAGGCCTGCAACACTTTCCAAAAAAGTTAGGACAGGCGCAATTTAGGGCTAGTAATGAGGTAAAATAAATAATGATGTAATTTCAAACAGGTGATGTCAACAGGTGATTGTAATCAAGATTTGGTACAAAAGCAGTGAGTCTTTGTGGATCAAAGATGGGCAGAGAATCTCCTGTTTGTCAATAAATGTGTGAGAAAGGAATCTGGAGGAATTTCAGTCTGTAAAGGGAAAGAGTGCAAGCCTAAGCTGAACTCCCGTGATCTCTGATCCCTCAGACGGCACTACATCAAGAACCATCATTCATCATTCATCAATAGCTGATATAAACACATGGGCAAGGGGTTACCTTTGTCAAGCACTACAATATGGAGTTACATTCCCAAATGCCACTTTAAACTTCACTGTGCAAAAAAGAATCCTTATGTTAACCATGAACAGAAGGGACATCAACGTCTCTGGGCTCAGGGGCATCTGGGATGGACCATCACACAGTGGAAACATGTATTGTGGTCGTACAAATCAGTATTCCAGATCTTTTTTTGAAAGAACCGGAGACTGTGTGCTCTGGACCAAAGACGAAAAGGACCATCCAGACTGTTATCAGCCAAAAGCCAGAGTCTGCCAGGGTATAGGGCTGTGTCAGTGCCCTTAGCAAAATAATTTATACAGCTGTGATTGCAGCATTAATGCAGAAAAGTACATTGAGATTTTAGAGCAACATATGATGTCATCTTATCCAGGTACATTTAAGCATTTTCAACAAGACAATGTAAAACTACATTCTGCACACATTATAATGGCAAGGCTATGGAAGAAGGGTGCAGATACTGGACTGGCCTGCCTGCAGTCCTGACCTGTCTCCAGTAGAGAAGGTGAGGAAAATTTTGATATGAAAAATGTGGCAATGACCCTGTACTGAACACCTTAAGACATGCTTGCAGAAAGAATGGGACAAAATAACACCTGACACACTTCATTGCTTGATATCCTGAGAGCCAAAACGTCTATTAAATGTTGTCAGAAGGAATGGCAACATTACAAAATGGTAAATGCTTTACTGTCCCAACTTCTTTTGGAGTGTGTTGCAGGCCTGAAATGTAGGAATGGATGTATTTTAACAGACAGTTTTCCAGACAAAACATTAAATATGTCTTTGGTTCTTACTGTCTGCAAAGAAATAAAAGTGTAAGTAAATGTAAGAATAATTGCATTTTATTATTATTATTATTATTTGCATTTTCCATTCCATTGCAACTTTTTCTGATTTGAGGTTGAAATTATCAGCTTTTACTATGTTTCCTATAGCAATCCAGTAAAAAAAATCTTGTAGTGATATTGTTGTAATTGTAAATATTAAATAAATGATTGTACTTTTTTCACAATGCAGATTCACCATGAGTTAAGTATAGTCAGTGCATCATTTAGATCTCACAGACTGCAGACTGCACTTCTTCCTCTAATCCCAGACTGTTTGGATGTTTTTATGAGCTGTTTATGGTCACTGATTTATCCCTATGCATGGCCGTTAACTTTATTCTTTATCATATACTCCAAGCTTTGCATTATAGTCCATCACTCACAGCGTGTATTTGCTGTCAAATCTAGCTTAGTGTTAGCTTAGTGTTTTATTTTAATTCTCCTTCCAGCTCAGTCATTCTTTTAAATCTCAATTTTAAGAAACACACATATTTTATATACCGTTCATAAGCGAGATTCAGTCTGAGAGACAAGTGATTGCATTTCTAATATGAATATGTAAAAGAGTATTTTTTTTTTTTAAACTGATAAGACTGTTTGAGGTATTTTAATTTTTAAAGAAGTTAAAATAGTTCAGCCACATATAGTAGCCAAAACTTTAAAACTGCCTGCCTAATATTGTGTAGGTTCCCCACGTACTGCCAAAACAGCTCTGTCTGGTTGAGAAACCTCACAGAACTCCACAAGACCTCCGCAGGCATCCTGTGGTATCTGGCACCAAGCGGTTAGCAGCAGATCCTTAGCAACAAGTCCTGTAAAGTGCGCTCTGACGAGTTTGTCTAGCACATCCCACAGATGCTTGATCAGATCTGAGGAACTGGAAGTCAAGACAACACCCTTGTGATGTTCCTCATACTATTCCCGAACATTTTTGCAATGTGACAAGGCACATTATCCTGCTGAAAAGGGCCAGTGCCATTAAGGAATATTATTGCCATGAAGGGGTGTGCTTGGTCTGCAACAATGTTTAAGTAAGTGGTACATGTCAAAGAACAAACAATCACATGAGTACCAGGACCCAATGTGTCCTAGCAGAAAGTTGCCCAGATCATCACACTGCATCCTGATATGCAAATATCTCTTCCCCAGGTAAGTGACGCACATGCACCCAGCCGTCCACAAGATGTCAAAGAAAATGTAAATCATTAAACCCATGGTAGGCACTTTTGGATGTGGATAGGGCTCAGCACGAGCAGTCTGACTGATCTACAGCTAGCTTATGCTAAATAAGTTTCAACTGTGTATTCTGAAACCCTTACTTTCATAGCCAGCATTAACTTTTTCAGTTATTCGTGCTACAGTAGCTCTTCTGTGGCATCAGACCAGACGGGCTAGTCTTTGCCCCCCACGTGCATCAGTGAGCCTTGGGCACTCATGACCCTGTCACTGGTTGACAGGTTGTCCTTTCTTGGACCACTTTTAGTAGGTACTAACCACTACATAGTGATAGCACCCCACAAGACCTGGAGATGCTCTGCCCAGTCATCTAGCCATCACAATTTGGCCCTTGTCAAAGTGGCTCAAGTCATTTTTCCTGCTTCTAACACATCAGCTTCAAGAACTGACTGTTCACTTGCTGCCTAATATATCTCACCCCATGGCAGATGTTACTCACTTCAGCTGTCATTAGTTTTACTGTTATGGCTCATCTGTATCTCGGTGAGAGAGGTGAGGACACCAAGAGTGTGAAATCTTCCCATATGCACCTTGGAGCACAGCCATAAGCACCTTGAGCTTCCACTCTTTGCTAACGCACACTACTCAATTTGTGAATTCAGCTTTAAGGTACACCCACCCAGTGGTTGTACATTAGCCTAGCTGGAGCAGCATTTGCAATTCAAAACTAATCAACTAACATAAGTACCTGATCTCACTAATGCTCTTGTGGATAAATGCAATCAAATGCTCAAAGTAATGCTCGATTGTAAAGCCTTTCCATAAGGGTGAGAAGGTTTTACTTCAGAGACAAACTCTCTATTGATATCATTTAGTTTAGATGAAGCAATGAATGACTAGGTGTCTACAACCTTTTGAACATAGGCGATGGTATTTTTAACCTCAATAGGAATCACAACTAAGCAGATCAGCCTGTGGACCCTGAAGGCAAGGCGTGCGCCGTACACACAACTCTGCCTGGCAGAGACTGGCCTCAGACGAAAGCCATGGCTAGCACTCCACCCCAGCCTTACTTCATCCCAGTGAGGCTAATGAAGGGGTATGAAAGAGCTCACTCAGCCCTATGCTGCCCACACAGGCTGGAGACTAACAGCTGACAAATGCCACTGTTTACTGTCTCCGAGACTCTGCAGCTCATTTCCTGAGCTACAGAAAGCCTTGTAATTGTTATCAGTTATGAAGACTGATCTATTGCCTAGAAGCTCAGCTGCTTTCAGCAAAGGATTTCAACTTTTTTCAACTAATTGTATGCACTTGTTCAACAGGGCCGCAGATGACAGAAGGGACTCGTATGTAGATTTTCACCGTGATTAGATTCACTCCATTACTAGTAATGAGTGAGGTTCACTTTATAGCACATGTACAGCATGGCATGCTTTGAAGTGCCTGCAAGCTCTAATTCTAGTTATCTTAAGAATATTTACTGTAGGGGCAAACACATAAACAAATATTTAAAAATGATTCCAAACACAGGAAAGAGCCAGTCCCCCGAGAGCTATTGCTGATGCTGCTTTAAGTTAGGCCTATTTATTCTGCTCAATTTGCCTTTTCCCAATAAAACTGATGATTAAAAAAAAACGCCACAGTGCAACTCTCATCTTGTTTAGTTTGTAATAGATGCTTGCAATAATTGCACTGCATTCATCTGAGAGGCACCAAGTTAAATGAAGCATTTATTTGCACAATCAACAGGGAGAGTCGGAATGGTTTGCGTGTTTTCAATAGCAAAGCTGATTACATTATACTGTGGCCTTAATTTACCATTGGTTTTACAAACTGTTCGCTCTCTCTCTTCCTAATTGAGACTAAATGACTAGCATGGGCGAGTGGAGAGGGTGATGACTTCTCTTTCCCTGGAGGTGAAGAAAGGGAGATATGAAATGAATGTGTAAATGACAAATAAAACCTTTTAGCTGAAGATAAGCTAGGCCTTGCCATTTGTACTCCAAAGGTCCACGATTCATAATCCCCCAGACCGATGTAACAGATTGTAAAAATGGTTTCTCTATTTGTCATTAACAGACTAGCCTGTTAAACATATGCAGTGCCCTCCAGAATTATTAGAAAGCTTGGTAAAGATGAGCTATGAAGAACTTGTCTTGGTTGTCCTCCCCATCATGTTACACTGGAGATATGAGGGAAATCTAGTTGTTCAACCAGGTAAAATTATTTTTAAAAATGCTAATTAAATAAATATAATGTTTAAATATAATGTATACTATTAACACACCAATTAAAGCCCTTCTCATATTGTGCTGCATGATATAGAACCCATATAAAGGAATCTGAGACCAATCCTCCATATGAAACACACTATATGCACAAACGCATTGACACACCTGTTTTAAGGGTTTGGGCTAGGCCCCTTACTTCCAGTAAAGGGCAATCTTGATGCTTCAGCAGACCAAGACATTTTGGACAACGCCGTGCTTCCAAACACAGTTTGGGGAAGAACCTTTTCTATTCCAGCATGACTGTGCCCCAGTGCACAAAGCAAGCTCCATAAAGACAT
>JBBPCZ010000163.1:5279498-5294165 GCA_037974445.1 Brycinus macrolepidotus | reverse complement strand
TGTACCAGTCTCAACTGTTCTTTGTCACCGTTTCTGAAAGCTCTCTTCTTCTTGTTGAGTGTGGCTTTGATGTCTTTAGTTACCCAGGGTTTATTGTTGGGGAAGCAACGAACAGTTTTTTTGGGAACAACAAAACAAGATACTGCAAGATAACAAGATACTGCTACATAGATTGATTCTGATCCTACTTTTCTACAGAGTGCTAACTGCTCTTCAGTAATTAAGTTTGCACACTTTTCCCACATTTTATTAGTCATTTCTAAAGTGTTTGCTTTTTATTCTTCCTCGCAATCCGGTGTTGACCAGAGGAGAATTGTTTACTAGGGCCTCGGGCCCAGATTCTGTTATGTGATCAGTTGCGCTATATAAATAAAACTTGAATTTTAATTGAATTGAACTTTTTTACACGATTAAACACAGTTATCTGTTCATTAGTAGTAATAAGAAGAGTAAATTAGCAAGTAGCTAAATATAAATTAAATATTGGTTAATAGAGTACTTATTATTTAATCAGTTACTAAGTAATAAATAATGCTTAATGGGCCTTTAACTAATATATTAATACTGTCTATTAAGCATGAATTATTATTTAGTAACTGATTAAACACAGTTAGCAGTTCATTAGCAGTTATAAGAAGAGGAAATTAGCAATGTAGCTAAATATAAATTCAATCAGTTAATGGAGTACTTAGTTACAAATTACTTAATTAGTTACTAAGCAATAACTAATGCTGAATGGACAATTGACTAATGTATTAATTCTGGATTTTCAATGCATCCTTAACATGTAATTCACAATCAAATTGCAACCCTTAATTTAATGTTACAAAAGGTTTTTGGTGAAAATTTGCTCGGCATGATTTACTCAGCATGTGGAAGGATTCGTGGCATATTTAGGGAAAGCTACAGCTCTGTCCTTTATGTCCCATGGAAATGCAGTTTATATACTTTATCTCTGATTACATTCTCAGTGTGACACAGTCTTAGCGCAGGTCTAGCCGAGCACATTTTCTAAACTAATTTTATTCCTCACTTCAGCTGAACAGATAGATAGAGCAATTCGTTGGTGGTGCATACTTGCTGTGGACATGAATAATTTATTTGGCTGGCTGGATCAGGCCCTGTTTTGGCTCCACTCTGTGTGATAATGAAAGGGACCCTCTGGGACCCCCAGCCTCTGCTGACCATTGAATCACACAACAGCCAGCAGACAGATAACCCGCTGCACAGAGGTAGCTCTGTGATGTTTTTTTTTTCTTTTTTACAGTTTTGTATTTTCTGCACTCTATTAAATATTAATCAGAGGCAGTAGCTTGGAATTGGGTGTTGTGGTCTTTGCTAAGGCTCTTTTTTTCTCTTGTGAGGTCAGGAAAAAGGTTGCATTTGTGGCTTATCACAGCAAAGGCGCTTGTTTAGATTTTTTCCAACATTTGGCCACAGGCTACACTTTAGGTTTTTATTCGGTGCCGGTTGTGGTTGGTAAGGTGTCTCATGTCAGTGCACCCGGTAATTCCCCTTCTCATGCCCTGGAGCACTTCAATCACTAACACACTGAACCTGCACTCAGGAGATATGCCTCTCTCTCTCTCTCTCTCTCTCTCTCTCTGTCTCTCTCTCTCTCTCTCAGGGCAGAGACACACATTCTTACTCTCTCAGCTGCCTCTCTATCCATCATTCTCTCCATCTCTCTCTCTCTCTCTCTCTCTCTCTCTCTCTCTCTCTCCTGCTTTTTTCTTCTTCTCTCTCTCTGTTTTGCACTCCCATTCTCTTTCTCTTTTTTTCTCCTTCTCTTTCTCTCTCTTTTTCTCCTCTCTCTCTCTCTCTCTCGCTCTCTCTCTCTGACTCACTCTTTTCTCACTCTCCCATGGAAACTGCATGAATGTCCAGACTCCACATCTTCACTTCTCATCTTCCCCAAAGCTCTTCTCTGCCATTGACTGTGTTTTCTGAGCTGCACCAGTGAATCTGTGTCTGGTCGCGTGCACAGAAATGGATTGCCAAAGGACATTATTTCACAAGCCAGAAGTTTACATTTGGCCCTTCGTTTGAAGCTACTGTGAAGTCTTTCCTTCCAAGTTTCCAAGTTTCTAGTTTCTGGTCAGAATGGTTAACATCCCACATAACATAAACTGCGTGGGACTGTTTGTGGGAATACATATATTTGTTCTTCCCTGGGGTTTATTCATTTGCTTGTTTGTTTATTTATTTATTATACTTTTACAAATGTGTGGAACTTCTAGGGTTGATGATCAGAGATTGAAAAAGCAGGGTGTTGTTTTGCAGTCCCAGCAGGTCAGCGTGTGTCTCGGTCGGGCTCAGCAGGGAGGGCCTCGTGGCCCCCTTTGGCAGCTCCACACTAGGCTACCCCCAGTAATTAAACCACTGAGGCAGCAGGAGGTGGACTAATGCTCAGATCTACACTCTGTGTACACCAGTGACCCTCTAGCCTTTCATGCACCACTGCCACTGCTGACCCCAGCATGCCAGCACCCCCTAGAGCTGTGGGAATCCTGCTCAGTCACACTCCGCTAGCCGTGTAAACAAACCCCATGTTCTCGGATGAGACAGGAGGAGAAGAAGGAAGAGCAACGATGGACGTTGCCTTGTAAACAGCTTTATGACTCTGTGAAATGCCCACAAAAAACTTGTGTTAATTTTAGCACCTTGCATACTCACATAATCAGACGGTTAATAGTAAGTCCAGTTCAAGTGTTTTCCCCAAGCTTAAAGCACACCAGCCTATCATTCTCCAACAAAGTCAAATGTTTGGTGAGTTTTAAAAGTGCATTATGGCACTTTTCCACTGGCACAAGGGACAGTGCCGTGCCGTGAACAAATGTTTTCCCATTACAGATAAAGAGACCTGTACCCGAACCATACCTGTGCTGCCACAGGGCCAAAAGTGGGCCGCAGCCGAGCTGACTGCATCAGTGCTTTTTGATTGGTCAAAATGTTGTCATGCCAACAGATAGACTTGGAAAGCGGCCATTGTTTTATTTAATTGTCTGCACAAAGAAAACAACAATGGAAATACAAACTAACAAGTGGGAAATCAACAAGCACTACTGTCTATTTGGCCTGAAGATAAATTTCAGTGGGAGTTTTCGAACACTGTGAGAAATGTGAAGGTGTACCAGGACATCGCTAACAAGTTGGCTGGGTTAGGTTTTCATCACATGGCTAAACAATGCTGAGAAAAAAATTTAAAAACTCAAACAACGCCATACAAAAAATAAAAGACCACAATAAAAAAAAGCAGCTCTGACAGAAAAACTTTCTGCTGGTTTCACTCAGTTTTGGGACCATGACCGGCCATAAACTGTGGGGAGAGAATTGCACTGCTAATGGGTCAGAAACACAGTTACCAGGCAGAAATACACTGGAAAATCAAGGTGTGCTGCAAGTTCTGTACCATCTCAGTACAGTTTAGGTACAGGCCCGTTCCTGTGTAACTATGGAAAATAGCCTTTAGTCTACTAAAATGTTTACACTGTTTTATACTGTGCTTCCTTTTGTATCCCATTATTCATAATGTTCTGTAATGTTCTCCTTACATTCAAACATTTCTATAATATTCTTTTACAGTAATCTTGAATGCCCTCTTCCCATTCATACTTTCCTATAAAGAGTTTCCTTTCCTTCACACTCTTCTTGAATGTTTTTCTTTGTTTTCCACAGTCACATTGTTCTAGAATATAATCGCCCCTTTCAAATTGTTCTAAAATGTCTTCCCTTTCACACTGTTAGAATTCTGTACCCCATTTGTACTACCCTAGAATGCTCTCATTCTATTCATACTGTTTTAGAGTGTTCTTCTCTATTCGCATTGTTCTAGAATGCTCTATGCCCTTCATACGGTTCTAGGTTGTTCTTCTCCATTCATACTGTAATAGAGCAATGTCATCTATTCATACTGCTCTAGAATGTTGTAGTTCATTTACACTGCTCCAAAATTTTGTTCTAGAATGCTGCTCTAAAATGTTCATTCTATTTCATCTGGTTCATCAGTTCTTGTATTAGAACAGTGTAATTGGGGTTTTTGGAAATATTGGCATTTACTGAAAAACATTGGTTTAATCAACCCAGGAAATCTAAAAATGAACAAATTAGTTGAATCAGATATGTTAGAGCGAGGCAGACTTACTAAAATGCAGGTCATGAAGAGTTACTCCACAGCCAGGATTGGCAACTGCAGCTTTGGGCTAATTCTCTAAGCTAGTAATGGTTGATCTTTGGGTAAAACTACTCCAGCATAAAAAGAAACAAATTCGAGTGCACATTTTCCTTTAACCTGACAGTGAGTTGTTGGTATGGTGTATTCTCCTATGTTTAAATGGATTATTGAAAAGGGAATGAAAACACATGGGCAGCAGTCATGTGCTAATGAAATTAATACTTCCTTTTGAACAGATAAGAACATGTAAAACACTTAGAGGTAACATTACACAAAAAAATCAAAGATTCACAGCCCTGTACTGAGCCGTCTTTCAGTGGAAAGGATGAGGGGTTATTGGTAAACCAATTGAGATCAGATGTTTCTAAAATGTAATATTCACCTCAAAGAGACCTCTTCCACCCTTATTTCTTGTAGGTCACATTCTACGAAGAGGAAACATATTTGTCATGGTTTTGGCCATTATAGTGTAATTTTGTCTGTGAGGAGCAGAATAAAGGCAAAGTGTTTTTAGAACTGGGTCTGGTTTGGACATTGGCTTTTAATGCCTCAAACTCCTTAGAATACTGGAATGGCCAATCTGGAAAAGCTAGTCTTGGCCATTCCCCGGGTGGAACATTTGAGCCATTAAGACAACATGCTGCACAGCAAATTTTATGTTCTGTGTACCTTTGAATATGGTTTCTAGTGTGTTTTTTTTACTATCTTGTTTCAAGCATCGCCGCTCCTATTTCCTGTCTGACTGTGCTGGTAATGGGAGCAGGAGGTCATGCTGTTTCAGGGGCACCAGCATTCTGGCTACAGGACTGTGCTGGGATGTCACTAATAAAACTGAATGGCAATTCAGCTCAATGGACCATTGATTAACTAGAAGAAAATGAATTGCTCGTAGGAAACTGACCATGCAAAAATAGCAGCCAGGCATTTTTAGGTAGTGCCAGGGTTCCTCACACTAATGTCTGTTGTTGGTTGTTTATGTAAGCTCTGCCAAACCATGTTAACTATGTTAAGCTGTCATCAAAGCCTTTAAGAAGCTAATTTAGGTAGCTTGCTAGTTGTCTAGCTTCAGTCCCAGCTGGGGCTTTTTCCACTGAGGCTTTGCTCGACCTGGGCCTTGATTAGCTACAACTGTAACTAGATGCACTTGGTTTATCAGATGCGAGATTATGAATATTCTCTCTTTAGGGTTGTATGTGTATTTTGTATGTCACTGTGAATGTAAAATCTGGGTTGAGTATATGATGCACTGGCATTTCTACACCAGTCAATCTTCACAGGAAAGCAAAATCTAAGATAAGCTCTTTTTCAAGCTCTTATATATCTCCCAGACAAAACTGAACAATTTTCAACACCAGTTTAATGTTTGGGGTCATTTCTCATCTATATCATTCCGTTTTCAAAAGACTCGGACTTGGTTATCTTGTGTTGTCTTCTCTCAGGCAAACAAGAATTTAAAAAGAAACTTTCCCGTCAGAATATCACTTATCTCACCATGATCAAATTTTTTAGATTTTATAATATTTTCTCATGAATTTTCTCATGTTCTTTGGTTTCTTTGCATGGTTCAGTATCATGAAAAGCAAAATAGCTCGGTTAAATTGTTCAGATGTGTGTATTCAGCGATTGACTATGCCCTGCCTTAGGTGTACTCCACCTTGTGTCCTGTGTAAGCTCAGAGATAAGCAATGGGAGCGTCCGAGACCCTGACTTAGATAAGCAGCCAGTGAGAGTGATGCTGTGACATGTACAGAAAGAAAATAGATCTGTCTGTCATTTTTTGGAAGATTTTTGGTAGATACACTGGGAAATAAAGCTTCACCTATTTTATTAATGTCTTATTCATGGTAACCTTCAGACTGATGTCATTCTACTCTCACTGTGTTCCCCTAACAAATGAGTTGTCCTATATTGTTCTTTCAAGAACCTTTTAAAATAGTTCTGTTTAATACCAAATAGAGTCCCTAATTTGTTATTAAGACATTAAATATTAGGTCATACCATCTTACTATATAGAACTTCAAAGAACCCTTTGCTAAGGGGTTGCTGTAGATGTAAAAGATGGTGCTGAAATGATCTCAGGTGTGATCTGAGATGTGTCTCAGAACTTTAGCTTTTCTTCCTCTCTTTACTGCTCCTCAGGGGCCTTTAAGTGAAGTAAACATGTCTTATATGAACATTTGATCCTGAAATTAGAAGCTCCTCAAGAAATACAGTGATGAGCTACAATTTTTTTTCCCTATGAGCACCCATTAACCTGTCTCCGCTCCCCACCTCCTCTTCCTCTCCCCTTCATGAGCCTCCTGTCCCGAAATGTCCTCTCTGTTGGTTGTCCGCTCTAAGCAGGCATTTCAGATCGAGCATGGCCACCAGTCTGCACACTTCAGAGCGCTTCTCTCAGTTGGCATCAAGCCCGGGTGCATCTGATGCCAGCAATCCTTTTAATGCCGAATCTGCCTCAGAGCTCACACAAATGCAGAAATTACATAGGACTGTTGAAAGTTGCAAGATGATTCTTTGCCAAACAGAAGACCCCTGCTGCCTCTTCTGTATTTTTTAAGTTTCCCATAGATTTACAGTAGCTCTCATGAATAAAAACATTAATAATGGCCTTTGAGGGCCCCTCAGCTACACGTCTTAGTCTCAAGCTAGCATCACAACTACAATCAATAGTCTGCAGCTGTGATTCCGAGGTTGGAAAAAATATCTTAAAATTCTTTTCCTACAATAGACTAAATTTGTTAGTTAAAGGAACTGTTGGGAAACATATCACAGTCAACTGGTGTTCTGTGGTATGTAGTTAAGTTTGTTTGTTTAGTTTTATGAGGCTAATGGACAATCCGGTTTCTGAAAAAATGGTTACGCTGTGTAAAATGTAAATAAAAACAATGCGATGATGATTTGCAAAGCATGTAAACCCAGATTTAATTGAAAAGAGTACAAAGGTGACAACAACAAATGAGAAATGTTGTTGTTTCATTAATATATGTGTTCATGAATTTGATTCCAGCAACATGCTTAAAAACAAATAGACAGGGGCAGCAGAAGACTAGAAAAGTTTAACATTTGGTATGTTGTTTTTGTACTTTTCCAATTAAAATGTGTGGTTTGCATGATTTTAAAATCATTGCATTCTGTTCTAATGTACATTTACACAACATTTTTGGAAACAGGGTGGTAGATAAAATGAAAATCACACACAAACTACATGTCTAAATCATCCTGCTCTTGCCACACACTGCTTTAAAGTTGACTTGCTAATGTGGTTTCTTACACTGTATGACATGACGTTATCCAAGAAAATGGATATAAGTCAGGTTTCAACATGACTGCCACTACTGTTTTTGGCTCATAACATACTTTTGTCATTTTTATAGATAACAGTATGTCATGCAGTGTGAGAAACCACACAAGCAAGTTTGTTTGAGATTACTCATCAACTTGGCATGGTTGGAGGCAAGTGTGAGATTGAGTCATCCAGCTTGCTCAGAGTTAACTGGTGGTATACAAGCTTTTGTTACTTGTTCTAGCTGATATTCAGTCTCTTTGCTTTATCAATTCAAACGGAAATTATTGTGTTTCATACCCCCCTCCACTTTCTTCTTCAATGTTTTCCATGTTTTTTCACCAGGTAACACTGAAGAGTGCCCTTTGCAAATGGCTTAAGGATGTAGACTTATCAGAAAAAAGGAGATCATCCCTGTGCAGGCCACCACCAACTGAGGAGCCGGGTGTGGTTTAAGCTGCATTGAGTTGCTAATATGGGCAGGAAGCAGCGTGGTTCTCTGAGGCCCAGGCCCAGTGCGGCAGCAGATGGGAGGCAGCAGCAGGAGGAGCCCTGCTGGGGCTCAGAGACAGAGTGACAGAGGCCATGGGGATGCAGAGGCGGAGGAGATTGGGGGAAGGAAGAGGGCCCCATGCTTGAGAATGACCTCAGGGCCAGGGGCCCTGCTGGCCAGGTGCTGCTCAGAAGTACAAGGGTTAAGGCTTTGACGTGAGCCGGCCTCAAATGGGAGATGTGTGTGATATTGCCTTCCCTGGATCAATAGAGGCCATGCTGAGGGAGAAAAGACTACTTCATGGCTCGCTCTGTGGCCTCAGGGCTGGGGGATTGAGAGGCTGGCTGGAGGTTTATTGTGCAGTTAAATGTATTGGACATTCTTTAATGACAGTATCGTCGTTAAAGGAAGGAAAAAATAGAAAATCCCCAATTTTTCCTTTTTACTGATTTGGTAAATGGTGAAATATGGGACAATGAAATAAGTGCTGGTATACTAGACACAGATAACCTGTAGGTGAGTTTACTGTAGAATTGTATACCTGCTAAAACCTATAATAAGATTGATATGTGAAATGTATTTACATACTCCTTGGCTAAACGATTTACCATCTAGACTTCCGGCTCTCACCATCATGTTTAATTTATAGTACAATTTAAAAAAGGTTATTGGCCCCAATATACATTTTTATAATTCTTATTTCGCATGTTTATATTTTGCTCTCCCATTCACAGTGACATTTTCACACCCTTGTAGATAATAATTATTGAACTCCACCAAACACAAAAAGCAGTTAAAATAAGCATAAGTCATTACACCCGCTCAAAAGGAGCAGTTAGATTGATCTAGACAATTGCTCAAGCACATCTAAGCAGTGATTCTTTTTAAGTGACTCATTGCAGTCATCATTTTCCAATGACCCGAACATAGAAAATAAACAGCACACTAAATTGCATGCACAGCCAATTACTGCCTGAACGGAGAACATAAAAGTAACCTCATTTCCATACCACAATCACAGTGGTCCCATAGACTTCGCCCTGAGCTCCAAGGCTTTGGGGGTGCTTGCATCTTAAGCTTATACGAAAAGGATGTACGGAGAAACTGAGGATGGGAAATGATGAATTCTCAGGCTGCGTATGGAAGGGCTTCCGGTTCTTCTGCAGCTTAACACACTTTTTTGCTGGCTTTTCCAATCCTTTTCTTCTTCTGCCTGACACTGATAAAGCCCAGGCCGCACTGGAGCAGTAGTTTGCTAAGTCCTGGATGCAGAGGAGACCTCGCAAACCCTCAACCATTCTCCAGTTCAGGATCCCAGATGTGAACTGACCCTGAGCTACCTGCCATAGGTCTACAATGAACAGGGCAATCGTGAATATATGCATTCATGAGCTGTGCCTGCAACCCTTTAGGCTTCACCTCACCCCGCCTGCCTCCACCATTCTGAAACCCCCCCTGCTTTGAGCCTTTGAAGAATATCACCCCTCACTTTCTCTTTCTCATTATTTTCTTTCTCTGTGTGCATGTTAAACAGCCTAGTAATAATATTGTCCATTTTCCTTTTTTTACATCCAATCAGACAGGGGTGCAAGAAGAAACTATATTTTGTTTAATTGGCTCAGACAGCCTTTATTAGGCTATAGCAGAGTGCTTTCTTGATTTATTGGAGAGGGGCTTTGAGCTGGGTTGCCATTGCTCTTGTCCTCATAAGTCACTTGAGGATCACGGCTGCTGCCATAAAAGGAACACAGGACAAGAAGAGTGAAACCTTGCAAATTGAGCGTCATTTTTCTCCAAACAAATCCAACTCGCAGCCTCCGCCTTGTCAATAACCTTGTGACAGCTATTAAAATTTGTTGACCTTATGAATCAGTCAGTCGGTCGTAATTTATTTGCGCTACAGCGTCGTTGACTGCCGAGACACCACTCATGTTTGATCTGTCTGCCTCCACTGTAAAGGATGAACCATTCACCAGACAAGGCTGTGCTCATTCCTATGGGCCATAAGTAGAAAAAAAATGGAGAGGCACTGAGGCCTCAGAAATCCAGCAAAGAGTCATCAATTTTCAAGAGGACATGGCTTTGTTTGAATGAGCTTGGCATTGATTATTCAAAGACTCCTCAGGGCTCCTAATAACTCAAGAGAGTGATTGATTTTGGGAGATCTTGTAGTGAGATGGACTGTGTGGCTTCTTGACCCACTCCAGGTCTAAAATAATATGCCTGACATTTATTCCAAAACAATAAGAAAAGGTGTTTGCTTCACCCGGTGCTCCGGTTTCCTCCCACAGTCCAAAGACATCTGGTGAAGATGCTCAGTTGTTTCTAGATGCGCAATGGACTGGTGACATCTCAAGGGTGTTTGGGAAAGGCTTCAGTGAAGAAACCATCTCCAAACACCAAACTTGTCATGGCTAATCAACTACATACAGGGTGGATAATTGTGTACATTTAATTATTTGCAATACTATTTCTCAGGAATCTGATGTACTTTCAGTGTTTTTTTCCCAAAGATTTGTGAACACAGTTGGGCCAAAACGGTAAAATCACCATTATTATCAAAAGATATACAAAATATACAAGTAAAAGCCATTCTCTGTTAAAATGCAGGGCCCAAAAGTAACATTCTGCGCAAGCTCCAACTGATCAGCCAATCAGGTCACATGAGGCAGCAGAAGGGAAAAGTCTATTTTCATTTGGCTGATGTCCATTTGGCTGATGAGAAAAGCATCCCCTGTATAATTAGAAATTAGTCATCCCACACCAGTCCCCTTCTGACTGTCTGTCTGTTAGGGCAAAGGGCAGTGTCCATAATTGTGGACCAGTGGTCAAAGGTCAAAGTGGAGCAAGGTCAAGATTAGATTCCTGCTTTTATTGCTTAACTGTTAGTAAACTGAATGTTTTCTTCAAACAGAGACATGTAGGGATGGCTGTAACTAAAGACAAACCAGAATATTGGGTGAATATGATCACAACATGTACAACAGAGCTGAAATAGAAAGTAAATTTGATAAGAAAGACAATGTGATAAGAAATTTTGTGATAAGAAAATGTAGCATGTGTAGGTGTTTTTCAGTATATAAACATAACATTTCAGTATATCACAAACTCACAGACCACCACCCAAATCAGACAGGAATAGTTTAGGATTAGATTAGTAGAGCAGGCCTAATGATTGTTGTGAAATATATATATTTTTAATATATATATCTTTTATATTTTTCTCAGGTGAAAATAAAATTTAAAAAATAAAAATCATAATGCAATTTTTAGTTATATAGCATAGAATAGTAGTTATGTAGTAGTTAATAGTAGAAATGTAGTTAATCTCTGCAAAATACTGTATTAACACTTTGAGATTTGTTGAGATTTGTTTGGAAGTAAAAGAGTTTCATTAAAATTGCACAATGATATTGTCTAATTGGGATTTGTTTCTAGTTGGTATCTGGTCATGCTAGTCCTCCAGTCCCCCATTTGTCTAGTCTTCAAGACCTGGACTGAAGGCTTAAGCCACCAAAATATTTAGAAAGTGACAGTAGAATCAACCGATCAGAAAGGGTGGAACATCACCCTATGAGTTCTAGATATGGCCCTGACTGCAAAGTGGTAGCCTAGCCAGTGGTTTTCAACAAGCTTCAAGAAATTGAAAACAGTGGCAGCTCCAAGCAAGGGCTATTAACTAACAGTAAAACCGCTAACATACAAGGTTAATGTGTCTATAACATGCTTAAATATTACATCAAATTTTTTACAGCCTTCAGAGGTACATGTTTAATTTAGAACAGACAAAAAATGTTCATGTAAATTGCTGTTGGCTTAATGCTAACATAATACCAGAATCCCATAACAATGATTAGCCTTATCATGTGGAAATGTTTGTTTTGGGGTTTTTTTTGGTTTGGGGCAGCTGGTGGCCTGGTGGTTAGGGAGTTGTCCCTGCAAGGGGAAGGTTGTGGGTTTGAATCCCAGGACTGCTAGTGGCACCACTGAGGTACCCTTTAGCAAGGTACTGTCCCCACACACTGCTCTCCAGGTGCTGCGTCGCTGGCTGCCCACCTGCTCCACTTGGTGAATAAGTTAACTGCAGAGAAAGAATTTCACACGTGTGAGAGTATAAGGGGCCACTTCCCCTCATTTTGAGTTTTGACATTTATGGTCCAAAGGCCTTGCTGTCAAGGCTTTGGTGCAAAGGCCTATAGTCAATGTCTTTCTGTAATAGTCACAGACTGACCACCACTGAGTTTTAACATGCAGATTCAGTCTTTTTAAACAATAGAAATAGGTTATATTTAAAGCAAAGCATATTTCCGATCTTGACTTAATCAAATGAATCTCCCTGCCTTTTGCTCCATATCTGAAACTCATCATGGAATCATGGTTAAAAGGTGAGCAGATTGAGGTGATTTGCTCCATGTGTCTTGTATCAAGCCTAGCGCAACAGAAACAGCGACCATGAAGAAGATATCCTGTTGCTGTTTCAGCAAACAGCTTTCTTGAGTTGTTCTTTGTTTATTCAGCTGTGTCTTAACTGCAAGATCGCTGTGATTATCATCATTAGCATCACTTACCTTCAGGTTTCTTTCCAAACGCACAATCATGTGCTTTTCTAGAACACTGTGTTCTCCTTTGTTTAGACCCCAGACCAGGTTGTCCTAAGACAACATGGCCTTTGGACCACGCTTTGGTCCCTGCTTTATTTTCTCCGATATGCATGCAATCATCCAGATCATGGTGTTATTGCCAATAGTTAAGGCTTAATCAAGATTACCCATCTGCATTGGAGCTGAACCTTGAGACTGAAGCAGGGTTCATGGAGGTTGGCTGGTCTTCCCGATATTCTCTTCACATCATTCAGACAGAGTAAATTAGATCTACAAAGACATGCAACATTTATAGAGTGTAAAAGTTCATGCTAGGAGGCCCCTGTATCATAGTGGTCAGCATATCCAGCAGATACATTATGTTAATGTGTTTGCTTTTTATGTCAGAGTGCATAAAGTGCCAGAAGTGCAGAGCATATGTGCTTACAACCCCCATTCAACCCCATCCTTTCACTCCCTGTCAATTTCCATGCAGCATCACTCTTATTAAGTTGCCAATTCAAACCCAATCTGGGCTTTCATTCCTAGTGGGAGGGACCAATTGCCGCCTTGCCACCTAAAATGAAAGCTGACACAGCTGGTTACAGTGTTTCTGCTTTCTACTGAGCACCGTCGTCAGGATGAGTGCATGTGTGTGTGTGTGTGTGTGTGTGTGTGTGTGTGTGTGTGCGCACGCGTGTTTGGTAGTGGGTCACAGTGACAACACAGCAGGCAAGTGTATGCCGTCACCTCCCGTGCTGAGAGGAATAGTGCAAGGAAGAGAGTTATGGGTTATACCTCATACCATTGGTTCAGAGACCTTCTATACAAGGTAATCAGATAAATAGAAAGCTCATCCTCCAATCAGCAAACTTTCTAAATGTAGCTCTCTCACCAGGTGCTCAGTAGATGTCACATTCACCAGTGAAAACGGTCCTCTGATGTGTGCATTTCATTCCCCTCTTCAATTAGCGTGTAGCACCATGGTGGAGTGAAACTGCCCTGATTACCATGCTTAGAGCGGCAGGAGGTTGGAAAAAAACATGATGTTTTATGTACAGTATGACAATCAATTTATACATCTTCTTCTGTTTAGATGTTTCTCTCATTTTGTTGTTTTTCTCTTTTCTCTCAAACTGTCCATCTTATTAAAGGAACACTCCAGCATTTTTTTCATGTAAAATGTAATTTCTATCTGCTGTTTCTGTAGAGTCTGGTCATTTAACACAGAGAGAGCATTCCAGTGTATTTCCATATACTTAGAAGAGAACAGAAAACATTCTCAAAAGATTCAAAACACACTTGTTATAAAAACCAATGGGCATTTGTCAAATACTGTCAGTAAATGTTTATGAGAAACATGTACCACTGCAGTTTTCCAGAGTAAAGACCATTTTTTGGAATATGTTACCAACATAATGGTGCTGCTATCTAAACACACATGGATTTTCTTAGGGAAAGCAAAAGTAACCTGATTTTTTACTTATTGTGATAACAACAAAGAAAAGGTGGTATCAGGAATAACTGTTGAAAACGTACAGTAGACTTTTTACTCGGTGAACACACAATTACAGCACAGGCTTTAGCACATGTGGTTGGCTAGAGAACTAAGCAAACAACAAACTTACATGAACTTCATGTAAATGAAGATGAGTCAACAAAACACACACATTGCCCTCCCGGGTCACCACAACACTGTGTTGTTTCAGTGCGTTCAACAACTGAGTCCTGCTAAGGCATAATTATCTTTGCTAAAAAATTATGAGATTATCCTAAAATCTGTGTTATTATACTGTTTTAGGTGTAGCTCTGAATTTGAACGCTTATTCATATAATTTTGCAACATCCCAGTGCCTTCTGTTATAAGAGCATGTACAAGTTAGTCAACAGGTCTTTAGTTCAGCATAGTGTATGTGGCAGTATGATACAGATGCAACAGATACAGATTAGGCTGAAAACCATATACATATAGAAATACTAATGGACAAAAGTATTGGGACACACCTGTTTTTCAGGGTTTGGGCTAGGCCAAATCTTAATGCCTCAGCATTCCAAGACACTTCAGACAACGCCATGCTTCCAACTTTGTGGACACAGTTTGGGGAAGAACCTTTTCTATTCCAGCATGACTGTGCCC
>JBBPCZ010000163.1:5266091-5276997 GCA_037974445.1 Brycinus macrolepidotus | reverse complement strand
TGCTTTGTCTTCATCTGAGACACATCTGGCCGGATTCAGCCATTTTTTAAACGTAAAACTCGATTTTCACGTGCGACATGCGGTTCGTTGTGTGAAACTCGTTCGTCTGCGAGTCACGCGCGTGGTCGCGGTGGCGTTCGTTATGCGGAACGTTCGTTCTGTAGTGCGTTCGTTAAGCGGGGTACCACTGTAGTTCTAAAACTATCAGTCAACCCAAGAGACTGCATAACTATCATTTTTACCAGTTAGCTAGTCATTGAAAAGAGTTCTTAACTGGTTGACTAATCTTCATTACCTTAACAATGTGACTCACATCTCTAATCTTCATTACCTTAACAATGTGACTCTCTCTCTGTCTCTGCCTTTCATAGAGAACATGGCTCAGCCCATCCATTGTTCAGTAAAAAGGAAAACAATTTTTTACTCAGCATTCCCAACAGTATTTTGTTTATGTGAGTTTGTGAACACGTTGTGCTAAATGTTCTGCGATTGGTCGTTTTACATTTCAAATGGTCCTGTACTATCAGAAATGGTGTTTGTCAAAACATACCTTGTCTGGTTTTTGAGGCTGTGATCACAGTGGATTTGCTCTTCTCTTGTGTGAAACTTCCACAATATAAAATGTAATATAATATAATATAATATAATCCTACATATTCCTGTTCTCTCCTTCTGTCTTTTCACTCTAGTTTGTATTGCCAGTGTAATTAACAACTATTTGATTGCTTCCCACAGTGCCAACTAGTGAGTGAACTATTTGACTAGTTAATGCAACCCCTATTCAACACATCAAAATACCATTGCAGTTTATATTCTGGTGCACATATTGGCCATGTAACAGTACTTGGTCACTTACTCCCTGTTAGTTCCATGCAGCATCACTCTTATTACTCTTATTCCGAACTTAATCTGGGCTTTCATTTCTTGCTGGAGGAATCGCCAATTGCCACCATATCACCTTGATACAGCTTGCATGGTGACTTTATCTTCACTTGGAAAAATAGTCAAGATATTGGCTTGAGCTGCAGGTGTTACGAGAGTAGTGGAAAAACGCCATTAGAGACCACAAAGTACCAGTAGGTTCTGTTGTTGCCCATTTTGTACCACACACCATCATACTGGAACATTTGGGACTGGATCCATGACCAGTTATCAAAAGCACAGTTTACTTTATGCACAGGAAAAACACCTAAATTCACTGTCCTTTTAAGTCAGGGTGCAAGAAACTTCATTCGAACATGCACTGATAATTGTGCTGAGGAATGTATGACTGATGACAGTTTGATATAAAATGTCTCTAAAGGTCTAAAACTTTATACTGAGTCCATTTGAAAGTCTCTGTGTGAAGTCTAATGCTTAACTAAAATGCATTTATAGTGACGTAGGTGTAAGTGACCCCATTTAAAAATGCTGTCGCATATCCAGTCTGAATGAAATTGCTTCTCTGTGCGTGGCTGTGATAAAACCATGACATTTCCACCGTAATTATCTCCATATTACTGCCGAATGTTTGCTAAAAGGATTATTTTCCTCCCCTAAGCCGCCCTGAGCTGCGGCGCTCCCTCTCCTTCTCTCCCGACATGTCATTTCCAGTGTGTTGACGCCGAGTTTGACATTGTCGTGTGCGCTGCACTTGCCCTGCATGCAAATGCATCCTCCTGCCCGTCTCCTGATCCTTACGAAGAACCCTGCACCCCATCCAGGTCATTTAAAATGTTAATGCTTCATTTCCTGACAGTGAAGATCGGTCCTTGTTCTACATTTAATTGTGGAGGGTGAGACCAGGGGACAGTGCTATTCAGCTGACTGCTTCCCAACCCTCACCTTCCTCCTCCAAGTCCTAATTAAAATAGGGGGGTTATACTGCCGCTGAATACTTTATCAGTTACATTTAAAGCCAAGGACAATAGCAATAAAAGACGTCATGAAGGACTTGTTCTAGTGTTATTCCTGAGTTCTTGCAAGCCGTAGTTCAAATGAAACAAAAATTAGGCTTCCCCACCACCATCACCACCCTTCATAACCTCTTTAAGCACTGTTGCATCCACTTACTCAGTAGGTAGAACACCTGCGTGCTTATTATCACTCATTAGCCTTGGAGCACCTCCTGTGAGCACTTCCCTGAAAACTAACCACACACCTGCACAACTTCCCTCTCCTGCTCATTTCCCACAGGCTAAATAGGATGCTACGAGTCCTTGCGCTAATCGTAATCATGCACAAATAGCAAGATAGTGGCGAGTCAATACGCCAGAGGACAGAATAACATTTAGCCTAATGAGAACCGTTAGTCTCGAGCAGTTTCTCGTAAAGTGGATGTGAGGTGAGAGGGCGTGCTGTTTTTTTTTTTCTGTGCTGCTATACAATTGTTTTCCATTTTAATCAGCTACACGAGGAGACGTTTCTTGCAGCACAGCTGCATTGACATGTTTCTCATTTGTCTCTCTGAGGTCATTTGAGATGCTCAGATTCAGCTGCGGATTTTGCACTGACATGAGCTTTACCATGCAAGGCCTTTCCTCTGTAGCCATGATTAAGAACAGATATGAGGTCTGCAGTGAGTGTGCTTTGGGCCTCAGGAATCCAGCTCAGAAAGAGCCTCAGCCAACATCAACAGGGGGATCTAGAGCGTTAGCTGCAACTGTGCAAGTAAGTCTGTATTTATCCCCCATGATCCCGAAAACGAAGCCGAGCAGCTCCTTGATTAGCCCGCAGCTTCTCATCCAACTGACTTGATTGCCTTCCTTTGAGAGTGTAGAGGCTGCGGCGTGAGCACAGCAGGGGTTGCACAGACTAGTCAACTAGTCTACCAATAAATCCACTAGGTAGCGCTCTGGGTAGCAGTCGATTAGTTATAGACAGTGTCTGAAATACAGTAGAAGTACAAACTGCAGTGTAAGGGCAGAGAGACAGAACAGAAATCAGAAGCACTTCCTAATATTCCTAATAAAACACAAATTAGAGCCAAATACAGATAGTTACTATTATCATTGTAGAATAAGAAGCATTCTTCTATGCATTTTGAAGTTGTCATTTTGTTCTGCAGGAATCAAGGAGCCACGATCCGCAAAGGTTTGAAAACTATGGAGCACTACCGTCTACTGTTTTGACATGTGTCATGACTGTTTACTCTAAGAATAGAGAAGGCCCCATCCATGACCTGACCTTTACTGTATGTCACAATTGTAAAGTTCGCATTTAACATTATCAAAGTAATTTTCCAAAGTATATATCACGTGTATTTCAGTGATGAACAATCTGAACTGAATACAAATGAAAAATTACATACTACAAACATTATTAATAGTTTTTGG
Organism: Brycinus macrolepidotus; assembly: GCA_037974445.1. Taxonomy (NCBI): domain Eukaryota; kingdom Metazoa; phylum Chordata; class Actinopteri; order Characiformes; family Alestidae; genus Brycinus; species Brycinus macrolepidotus. The sequence continues at coordinate 5,273,683 of JBBPCZ010000163.1, read as the reverse complement.
GGGATTTTATATTGATTTACTAGCCAATATATTTTTGACAATATCGTAACTCTAACTGTGGATATCCATTTTCATCTGAGTTTACATTGTAATTGATGGATGCAGGTTTTAGTGTCTGACATTGCCGGCCCTGACTCCAAATTTGTACCCCTGGGGCTGTAAACGCATGAACATACCATTGTTGCTGCTTACCACAGGCTTTACTACTTTTTTGAATGAGTAGTTGACTAGGAAAAGTGAATAGTCCTGCACTCTTTTACAGTCAGCCCATGAAAATGACATGTTGGCGGTTGCATTGCAGAAGTTGCATCCTCTGGGTATTTGAGGATGTGCTGTCAGCCAAGCACCAAAGAGCAGGTATGGGAAGAGGCGAGGAGCACAAAACAGGCTAATACATGTCACATGTTCATCAGATTGAGCTTCTTCAACCACTTCATGCAGTATTTCACTTTCATCAGATGCTCTTTTTAACAGCAAGATTTGAGTTCCTCATCTTTAAGCGCAGCCCTGTGCATCTGGTAGTGCACTGTATGAGCTTCAGACAAAAAAAGCCCCTCCCGAGGCTGTCATTGGCCATTCAAACACAACAGAGGAAATACTGTAAAATCCATTGTGGAGCTCACATCTGTACATAATCCCTCTCTTTTTATTGCTTCTTATAATAGAGCAGTGAGGCTGGAGTGTTTCAGTGCTTGGCTCCGTGACTGCTCTGTGGTGGGAAAACAGTGTCTCTAATTTTTTTTTCCCTTTTTTTTCTTTTGCTTCAGGCCTGTGAAGTGATATTTTTGCCCTCATGCTTCAAAGTCTTGTGATATGATAACAGTAGGTTGGCCTGCAAGCTGAACATCCTTCATCCTGCTAACGGTGCTAACTGAGACCATGTATATGTAGGTTTTAGAGCAAGCAGGCATACTTTATGGAATGGCTTAAGGATGAAATCTTTTTCTTATACAGCAGGCTGCATGTGGTAGGTAGGCTGTTGATGTAGGTCAGCACTGTTGCTTTCTTTCTGATGACCTAAAACCAGAGTATCAAAGAGAAATGTGACCCTACATTGTTAAACCACAACAAATTAGTCAGTATAGTATTTAAGTCCATTAAATGATTACCTAAGGGAGAATAAGTTCTTTCAGTAGATACTGGAGACTGATGAGCTATACAGAGACAATCATCTGAATGCATCACAGGCCTGAATAATCATCTATCCTTCCTTATTTTACACACCAGTGAACAAAGCCAAAGGCCAAGCGATTGGCTGGCTAAGTAATCAGATCACCCCGTGATGGGCCGAGACAGCGTCACCCTTAGGTCAGTGTGCCTTGTCGTGTCCCACATGAATGCTTGCCACCATATGGGGGTCTGTTTGAGCCTCACTGAGTGTCTATGTGTGTCATGAAGATGTGTGTGCTATCCCACTTGTCAGTGTGTTCCTACGTCATGATGACACATCCCCTGTATCTTCCTCAGTTCTTCTACAATGAACATGTCTGTTCTGTCTGGGTCACTGTACACCTGAAAATTTCAGAACTTTAAATTTGGTTCTCACGAACAGGACAAATTACCGAGATATTTTATAACGGAGGATGAAGAAGCTTTTTGAGACAGATGAATCATTCTGCTGATTCATTCATGCGCCCTTTCATTTGCACACTCTCAGGGGATGCAAGAAGGAGTAATGACTTAGTACTCGTGTTTAAAGTCATATTTTTTCTTGAATTTTGTGAGATTTGTGTTGGTTTATGTAGTTATAATTCATTTTCTTTCATTATCTGAGCCACTTATTCCTTAGCCACCTGGGTGCAAAAGGCAGAGAAACACCCAGGACAGAATTCACCAGTCCATCACAAGGCATACACACACAAACATATTCACGCTCATAGTCACATCTAGGAACATCTAGCATTTCCAGTTCTGATGTCCTTGGACTATGTGAGAAAACCCACACAGACACAGGAACATGCAAGAAACCCTGGCTGGGAATCAAACCCAAGACCTTCTCACCCATAATTCATTGTTATATGTATAAATGTGTTGGTTTACATGGCTTCACAAAAACTGTGAATTACCATATTTGCACTGTATAAAGTGAAGGACACATTTTGAAACTTTAATCATGTCCACATTCTTCATCAAATACTTTTATTAAAAAAGATCATTTTTATTTTTCCATGATATGAAATTAAACAGTCCAAACAGTCTATATATGTAAACTCAATAGCCAAAACAGCCCCTTTTGAATAAGCTGTTTTTATGATGTCATGAACACCAATCTGTTTCTGTATATCTGACTGTTCGGCTTTCAGCAGGTTAGCCCTGGTCGTGTTTTAGCCCAGATTGCTCTTTGGATGAAGCGCAATACAAGGCAGCCAACTGGAGAAGAGATCATTTACATACATCAGGCTAAAAGGGACAGAAGCAGATGTTGGAAATACATCTGCTTGTATTGTTGGATATCAGTATATAAAACCACATAAAGTTCATTCAGAGACATCAGGAGAAAGAAAGAAATTACAAGAAAATGTAGTATATGGCATATGCCCTTTAAATGCATCAAATTTACTTTATTCAAATGTATGCACAGTTCAAACACAAATCAAATCTATTGTATCAGCACAAAACTTTTTGGTCTTTCAATTGATCTACTCCTGGCTGTAATTGTGTGTATATTTTATTCATGTGGAATTATGCGGACATTACAATAGCACAAATTTTATGCATACCTTATTTCATCCTGATAACTAGTTCACATGTTCAAAAGGCATAATGCATTGCATCAACTACAATAGACATTTACAGCTTATCTGGGTAGATTTAAAGAGCAAGCAGACAGTATTTTACATAAAAAAATATACAAAAGTGTGAGTTGAAATCCAGTAGCAAGCTAACAGTTAAGCATGTGCGCTTCCAAGCAAGACACTGTATTTCTTTCAGTGGGCGCTCCACTTGTGCACTTTGTCAAGCACAGTTTGCAATGACTGTGTAAACAGAGCAAAAAGTTCTCCGCATTAGTGATTCTGTGGACAGTGTCTCACTGCTAGCTGAAGGGAAATAGACGTAGGGGTGGAGGAGTCCTCAGTGAAGGTGGAGGTGATTCATGGCCTGGAGTCTCAGGGTAACAGATGTGATTTTCTGCCCAGGTGCACCAGATCTGTCTCAGCCAAAGCCCCTCTTTTTCCCCCCGTCATCCATAACTCAGGCCTCCACCAGTGATACATTGCTTGTTAGCGTTAGCTAGCCGCCTGATTAATTACAATGGGGGATGGAGCTATCTGTACCTGCCTGTGTGTGAGTATTGTCTCTTCCCTCTCTGTTGGACTGCCACCATCTCACCAGCTTATATCTGTCTTTTTTCTCTGCTATGGTGTGCTGTATTCCCTGTCTGTTTTGTAGAATAGGAAGGTCAAGAGCATGTAGCTCTGATGCAGCGTACTTGCTGGACAGGGCAGAGGGCAGTGATTTTTAGAGTGCACTCTTAAAAGGCTGATCCATAGGATGTCTAAGAAAGAAGAAATGGCTCTCTCTTCATTCAGCAGCTGACATTTGGCTTGAAAGAAAAACATGTTACTCACTTTTTCCATTTCTTTTGCAGGCAGATACTTTACTATCTTTGACACGGCATCTAAGACTAAGTCTTTCTTTCAAGATTTCTCATTACAGGGCTTTGATGTGTACCTGGAAGAGTAAAAGAGTAGTAGAACTACTTGAACAAAAATAAGATATCTTGCCTGGACAGAGCAGGTGAACATAAAAGCAAACTCCAGATACGGTAAAGTGAATGGTATCAACCAGCAAAGAATCAGAGATGAGGTTTTCTGAACAGTCCGAGGCTGGGGCAATGTTGATCTCCGCCCCCAGCAGTTAGTCCACTTCTCTGCGATCCCTCTTTCAGTGCTTCCCTTTGATCTGAGGAAGACAGACCTTTCCTAAAGACTCGAGATTCTCTCAAATCTGTCTTCCTATAGAATGCAATGCAAGGCTGGGTGGGAATCACACACACATACACTCACTCACACACACCTTCTTCCAGTCCACTACCCTGAAGTAGTGCTTGTCATAGCAGTGCAGAGTATGATCAGAGTGAGGGAAAGAATGAGAGTACAGGAAAGCAAAATGAAGAAAGTACACCTCAGAGGCTTTGATGGAAAATGCTGGCAAAAGTATACTCTAATAAAGGCAGCAATAAGGTTCTTAGATGTGGTGCCAAAGAAGAACCACTTTTAGTTCTCCAAACAATTTCTTACAATTTTTTTTTTTTTTTTGATAAATGAGATGTGCCAGTCTGAAGACCATTTTAAAGGCTTAAAGAACCTCCATATAATGTAAACAAAAATGTATACCCATGCCAAGAATGAGTGCAGTAACAGTCTTACTTTACACATTATCCTACAACATTAACTCATAGTGTTGGGCATAATTTACACTGGGAACACTGGGATTTTTTTTTTAAATGCTTAAATCCGTCTCCACTCTTTCAAAGTGTATTAAACTGATGTATTTTGTACAGGCTGCCACACAGTGCACTGACTAAAAATAAGGACAGTTCTGTTGTTATGTGTACTGAGATAATGAAAATAGACGCTAAGTGCCACATTATTATCTGACCAGAGGCGACTATGGTGGGTGAGCGCTTTCTGAAAATAAGTCATTAAACAAATTTGGCCATTCAGTGTGCTATGGGATAACTTCTTATTGGAAAAGGTAGGGCAATTGGAAAGTAAACTTCTCAAAGTTAAGAGCTACTGCTGTTTACCTTCTGACAGAAACCCACTGGTTGGGGCTCCTGAGTGGTGTCGAAGTGTGGCGCTCTTATCCAGAAATCACAAGTTCAGTCCCCAGTAGTGCTGCAGTTATTCATGGCTAGAAGCCCAAGAGAACTCAACTGACTTTGCTCTCTCTGGGTGGGTAGGGTGGCCCTCTCTCTCCCCCATCATTCAGTATGATGCTAGTTGGCACAGGCGTCTGTTAGCTGACATACCAGAATAGGCAATCAGTGTTCTCCTACAAGCGCATTTCACTGTCTAATGATGTTATGTTAGCAGCAGTGCAACGTTTCCTCCATGATACATAGTGCCACCCATTGGGAATTAAAATGTGACTGGTTAACTTCCTAATTATGCTTGTGGATATGCGACATGGCAGGATTTCAATTCAGTGCTTGAAGGTCTAACCAATGGGAGAGCTTGTGAAAAAAAAACCTGATTGAATAATTTTCTGTTGTGCATTTTAAGACTTTAACCCTATTGTTTCCAACCAATACTGAAAGAGTAGTAGCGCAGAACTTGAGTCCAAATACAAAAATGGTTCTACTGCATAAAAATGAAATACAAATAACAAATGTATTGTTTATAGTTTACAAAAATCATTAGGCTGATAAAAATAATAATATTAGTAGTCATAATGACTAAATAGAAAAAAGAATTCAAGTGCATTCAGAAATAAAAGAAATGGAAATATGTAAAAATGCAATGCAAACAAACAAGTCAACTGGATGGTTTTGAGATTAACATAAACAAAAGAGGCCATATCTATATGGTCTTCTGGGAGCAAGTTATAACAATGAGTTGCACGATAGCAATGGTTTTGTCCCAAACCCTTATGACCTTCACACGCACAAGGATATTTGCTGTTGGATTATCATGTAGCAGGTATGACTTTCACAGCACACTCAGAATTATATGGTTTGTCACTGGTGTCCTGCTCAATCCCTTTATGTGCACAGTACAGCAGAATATAGTCGTCTCTCCACGGCTGGACACCTGTTGTCTGCAGGGACAGCTTAGCTGTCTCCTGATGTCTTGTGACTCTCTTGGGCCTATTTAGCATATCACATCACGCCATCCCAGTGGAATAAAGCACTCATAAAAGACTGCACCTGACTCTCAGCATTAAAGAGCTGGACACTCTCAGGCCTAGTCTGGTCATTAACAAGTTGCCGATGCTCTGGGATAGATAACATGAGCAGAGGGTGAAAATGGCATTGAATTACACAGCCATCTGTGAGCGTGGCACCATTACATCAGCTTTGGGCACAGACCTGTAGTACCGCAAGAGCGTTCTCTGGCAGGGAGGAGAGGCAGATCATCGCTGAGCTTGTCACTCGCCTCGTGCTTTTGGTTGAGATGGGCTTTTGGAGCATGTGCTGGTTTTTGCACTCAGCAGTGCTGTACAGTACTGTATGTCCCTGTTATTCTGCCATCTTGGGAAAAAGCCTTGCTTCAGCACAAAGTGAAATTTCAGTTTCAGTTTTATGCTTCAGAACAGGTTAAAAGGCAATTTTACTTTTCTCATAAATCAATGGCTGAAATGAAGACAAAGGCATTCAGAGAGGTGTGTATATTGGTAATGGTAAAATACTGGTAAATCTGAAAAAATGAGTTTTCTTTGGGCACTGTTTTGCTTTAAAACATGCATATACCTCTCCAGCATGAGTGTATATATATATATATATATATATATATAATGGGTAAGTTGCTCTAGAACTGAGCATTTCACCTTAAAACCACTATCAACAGTGTACATCTGCATCATTTAATCATGCAAAAATGCAGTAAAATTGGAATTTTCCCTGTCAAAATGGGTGGTCTGAATAAATCTTCAACATGTGTAATGTGTAACAAATTGTTATGGTCTGGAATCTGAGAATCATCAGAGCAAAACCTTAGCTGAAACATGGCACATCAACTATCCCTCTGAGCATCCTCTGTGCCGCACAACAATGATGGTTATGGTACAGTGGTTTGGGGAAATGTAGAGACGATAAGAGAAGATATGTATAGACCGGTTGCTAGTGAGATGTATTGGTTGATAATGCTCTCGGATAAAAGCGCTCCTGTCCTCAGGCTGTGTTTCAGAGTTCGGGAAGGGGGATCCCTCCTGAGACTGCAGAGGAACAGATTGTGGAATTACTATTAGGCTACAGGAGTACTGGACCTCCAGGCTTCTGGCAAGGGAAGAGTCGCTTGAGCATATGTCGCCAGCATGATTCATTCATTTAAATTTATGGTGTGGAAGTGGGCCAGGTAGCGCGCTGTGGTGGCTGTCAACAGCACCTCCTCTCTCACACACATCACACGCACTCACAGCACCATCACACCATATGTCCCAAACAACACGGCAACTGATGAGCCTGGAGAAATGCACCAGGTCAGATCTGTTACCTTACACACAGACTCACACACAAATGGGAATCTGGGTGTGGAAATTAATTAGGCAGGTGTGAACACCTACAAGCTCTCACACAGTCCTTGAGATACATGCTGATACAGGTCTCTGGGATGAACTTTTTCATTCACTGGTTTTTCATTTTCTCTCTACACATATTCATAGGCCGTGCATTTAACCTTAGACATTACAGATCTTGCTTAACAATTAAGTTTGATGCTCAGAGTGGAATGATGAAATAACTGAAATTTAGGAGAAAGCCACACCTGAACTCATTCATCCTAGTTTATTCCATATATACACTAAATGGACAAAAGCATTGGGACACACCTGTTTTTCAGGCTTTGGGCTAAGTGATAGTGATCATTCGGTCATACGTGAACACACCACAGCACACAGTGTGAACAGCACGAAACTCTTCCTCTGCATTT
>JBBPCZ010000163.1:5248229-5253191 GCA_037974445.1 Brycinus macrolepidotus | reverse complement strand
TCTCTCTCTCTCTCTCTCTCTCTCTCTCTGTCTGTCTTTCTCTCTCTGCCCTGGTGCTTAGGATTGTGTCCATCTCAGTAATTTGACAAAAGCTATTTCACACAGCTCAGGCTTCACATACAGCCTGGGCTAGAACACCTCAGAGACCAGCTGCGTATTGATCCACAGTTATAAGTGGGTCAGATAGGCAGAGAGGGAAAGACAGATAGACAGACAGACAGACATGGTTCTCTCAAGCTTGGCCTTAGTCTGAAGCAGTTTCTGTTTTCAAGCTTTTCAAATATTATATGACACACAGAAGTTGCAGAAGCATATAAAAGAAGCATATCGGCATAGCAGGTAGGAAAACTGAGTCCAAAATAGCTCATTTAGCTTGTTGTCAGTAAACCTCGGGTGGTGATGTGACCCTGGGCTCTTATATGACAACTTATATGACACATAGAAGTTGGTGTACTGAGTGTAACTCTCAGTAGCTGCCTTCAGGACTGTTTAAATATATTACATCACATCACAGACAAATAACACTAACCAGCAGTATACACTAGGGGTCACATAGGCTATTAGATTAATGCACTAGTCAGGGCTGTAGAATGCCATCGACAAGTTAAAGATGGTGCCTGAAATACAGCAAAGTAAAAACAGTAGTGAACAGACAGGTTTTTTGTTTTTTTGTTTTTTTCTTTTGCTAAATGCACAGTATGTTATTTGTGTGAAAGCATTACACTAGATTAAAGCAATTCCACTGAAAGCCTCATAATTTGATTGACATGAAAACGTATCAATCACAGGCAAGATATTTCACAACAACATCAGCTGATGCACAATTATATCTTATTTACTTACTACTTAATCACTACAAGTACACAGTACACAGTAAAACTAAACAAGATTCCTGCAGGCCCATGGTGCATCACAACGTATAAAAACAGAAACAACACAAGACTACATAGGTGCAGGCAGGACAGGACTACAAAGAGCGCAGAATGAAGAGAGTGTGCACTATAGACAGATACTGTACTTACCAACAGTGTCAAATCAAATTAGTACAAACATTTAAAACCGGGTCCACCAAACTTCAGAAGCATGGGATTGTGAATACAGATCCAGTTACAGAGTGGTATGATTGTGAATTCTGATATGATTTAATGTGTGTGTCTGTGTGTACAGACTCTGAGACAGACTAACACAACAAGAATCTTCTGCAATGCATATCGACCCAAAAATGTAGAATCTTTTGCTAGACCCTAACACCAAAGATGCCAAAAAGGATCCTCTGGACATATGGACAGATGCATATAAGATTTTTGTTCTTTGAAGAAGCTTTCAAAAGAAGGATCCTACTATATATATATATATATATATATATATATACATACTGTATGTGTGTGTGTGTGTGTGTGTGTGCGTGTGTGCAATTGCAATTATAGATCATTTTCTCCTTTCATGGACATGATTTAGTGTTTGATCACAGTTCTCCATCCACACCCTGCTAACCTCCTCTCTCTGATCATCAGCCCTCAGAGCACTGTACACAAGGCCTTCAAAGCTGCACACTCAAAGATCTAAAAGCCAGACTGACCCCTGCTCGGCTTAAGAGAGTGCAGACTGGCCATTTATGCTGACCCAGGTCTCAGAAAATGAAGGATTTCCAGTGCTCAGAGTGATTAGCGATGACTAATCAGTCATGGCTAATGACAGAACTTTAATTACAGCACAGTGGTAGTGGAGGCTCCCCTTGAGGCCCCTATCTGTGATCACAGGCAGTTTGCATATTTGCAGTGTACCTGAAACAGTCCAGCAGGAGCGTGTCTTATCTTGGTCTGCCTGGGATACGAAAGCTCTACCACATCTAAAAGGAGATCTGTGTGTGTGTGTGTGTGTGTGTGTGCGTGCTGAAGAAGAAAAAAGCTGTGCAGCCCATATATGAATATCATTGGTCTCTTATCAAAATCTTGTTACTCAATTATTTTCACATTATAATTCACACTTTTTTGAAAATGTCAGTTGCCCTTTAAATTGTGGGAACATTTCACAGCACATGAACCAATAAAATGGTTCAGAATTGTTTAAACATAACATAATGTATATTGTCACAAAGCCTTGTAATTTTAACTTTCAATGTAATGTATTTTAATGTAAAAATGTTGACACAGTGTTGAAGGCTGATATTTTCAAGCTTTGTAGTGGCAGCATATTATACTGTATAGATTAAAGATCTGATTTTTTCTTCTTCTCATGGTAAATTACCTTTATGAGATTTTGACAACAATGAAATATTTTCTTTAACTTGTTTCTTGGACCATGCAGGTGGTTGCTAATATATTTTTGTCATTGCCTAAACATGTTCAGTCATGTTCATGGCAGCCAGAGGCTTGATGAATATTTATGCGTCTAGTCAAATCAGGCTAAATTTTACTTGCCAAAACACTTCTACACAATTTGCATGACTTCAACTGATCAAGCCTAGACAGGGCTGTATGTTTATTGAGCTAATGACATGAGCCCAAGTTCCTCTTTCAGCTCAGCACAAGAGAACTGCGATAATGGGCCTCCTTGTGATTTTAAAAGTATACTTCATTTCACAAACCTTGCTATGTGGAAGCAGTGAATGATAGTAGTGCTGAAGGCTTGGCTGTACTGACTTGTGTATATTTTTAGATAAGCACACTCTAGGGGATATATAATGTTAGGTGTCATTTTTGCGGAGTTACTGCTAAGCGGCTGTATATCAGCAGTAGGAATGATTGTAAATAATACCCTTGGAAATTATACCATGTGTGCCATTGATGGAAGGCTTGTATGGGTACATATAGTTGCGGTGAGGACAAAGGTATTATTGCTGTCATAACAAAACAACAAATCTATTATAAGTATGTATTTTTTACATATAATATTTCTTTATGCACATAAATACACAGGGAAACCCTCATGACCTTCTAGAACTAATGGGAACATGTCTGTAATTTTGAATTCATTTTTTTTTCAATGGAATAAATGAAACAGTGATTGTCTTTTGAAAGCTTCAGATGCCAATGTTTAATCTATAACAGGGAAAAAATGCTCATGTACAATGCTGTTAGCTAAGCACTGAATTACCATTACAGCTATCAGCATTATTACAGAAGTGTAATATTTTTGACCATGTGTGATATTTATGGCCAACATTTATAGGCTAAATCTTGACAGGGCACATTATCCTGCTGAAAGAGGCCACTACAATTATGGAATACAGTTGGGGTGTACTTGGTGTAAAAAGTATTTATGTAGGTGGCACCTGTCAAAGTAACATCCATATGAATGCCAGGACCCAAGGTTTCCCAGCAGAACATTGCCTAGAGCATCACACTGCCTTCACCAGTTTGTAATTCGCCTTTTTCCATTGCTTCACTGTCCAGGCCTGATACTTAGGCGTCTAATGTAGGAGCTTTTGAGATGGGCAGGGGTTCTCTGACAGGTCTGCAGCTATGCAACCCCAAACACGAAAGGCTGTGAAGCACTGTGTGTTCTTACACATTTCTGTCGTATCCAACATTAACCTTTTCAGTAATTTGTGCTACAGTAGCTATTCTGTTATGTCAGGCCAGATGGGCCTTCACTCCCCATTGTTCTTGCTTCCAAAACACCAATTTCAAGAACTGACTGATTACTAACTGTCTAATATAACGCACCCTTTGACAGGTGCCTCGTAACAAGATAATCAATGTTATTCACTTCACCTGTCAGTGGTTTTAATGTTATGGCAGACAGCAAATTAATAGAAATAGTGCTCAAAAATTTGCTGTCTGCCATAATATTAAAACCACTGACAGGTGAAGTGAATAATATTGATTATCTTGTTACACACTCCTAAAATGGTTGTGGTTGTGCAACAACTGCAACCAACTAAAGGCTTCTTATAACAGGAGATTCTTTCTCATCAGGGTTTTTCCCTTGAACTGTTTAAATTGGCCATATTAGAAGACTTTCAAGCATGAACTGCCTGTTCAAGGTCCTGCCCAAAGCATCTCAATGGGGTTCAGGTTAGGACTCTGACTAGCTCACTTCAACGCCCAAATGTAGTTTCTTTTAAGCCATTCAGCTTTAGATAGTTGGCTTGCTGCATAACCCAATTGCTCTTGAGTTTCAGACTGAAAACAGACTGAGCATGCTCTTGCAGGCATCCAAACACTATCACACTGCCATTACCATGTTTGACTGCTGGTATGGTGTTGTTACTGTGGAAGGTTGTGTTAGCTTTATGTTAGATATAACGAGACCCCTGACTTCCAAAAAACGTTTGGAACATTTCAATAACTTTGATTCTAATCTCTTTATTGTTTGCCTCATGTTGACGCCTTTTAGCCTACTTCACACAGCTAGAAGATTCTATTTAAGTGATGTTCAGATTCAACAGGGCTTTATGTAATCAAGCCTGGACATGTCTAGTTTAATTGATCCCAGTTATAAGCTAAATTTTGTTAATTGCTGGATTGCGTTACTAAAGGGAGAAATTACTCTTTCATTCAGAGCCAGCTGGAGCTGGATAAGTTTTTTCTTCCAGTAAATAAAAAATGATCATTTTGTGTCATCTGTGATCTGCGCCATCGTTCACATGGTGTTTACTATGAGAACATGTTTTGCACTTTCATGTGACTTTCCTGTAGTGGAGCAATGAAAACAAAACAATCAAGCCTCACCTCTTACTTGACCCCAGATATCCCAACTGAAGCTCTTATTTTAGACATATTACGAGAAGAACCAATTCATTGGAAAAGGCAGTTATGCTTGGAAGTTGCTTGGAACAAGATGGATGGATACAATCAGAGATGTCAAGAACAAGCCATTAAGAAGGCTGGAGATCCAAACATAAGACAGGATGTTCAGAAACAAGAAACGATTAAGTTACGAGATTTTAATATGACAGCAAAATCTCGTAACATCATTTTAAAATGAAGTCCAAAATAGACTGGCCAGATCAGTCTG
>JBBPCZ010000163.1:5240729-5245729 GCA_037974445.1 Brycinus macrolepidotus | reverse complement strand
AGTTCAGCATGCATATTTTGGCACACATTCAGTTCATGGCAGACTTAATAGTTTTTTTAACAATATGATCCAGTTGTATCAGAGAAGAAGCCAATTGTAAAATAGATGCTTACGTAGCGGAGAAAAACTTCTGACATCATAGAAAATAATAACTGGGCCAGTTTGGATTAACTTACCATGCCAGTACTGATAGTAAGCATTTGCTAGCACATTTTGCTGTGTTTGGATCAGAAACTGTAGGTACAAATCCTACAGTGGCAAAGTTTAATGCGTTCTGTTTCAATCCAGTCCTCAGGAAACATACTGTAAAAAGTATTACAAGAGCTTAGGTGTTTTTTACTCGGCATGTTTTTTCCCTTGCTAGCAAAATATTTATTGAATTCAGCTGGCAGATTTATGCATCCATGTGAGGCAGAGATATGCAAATACAAACTTAATGATAACTGGTCTACTCAGTTCTAGAAAATGCTTGCTGTTCTGAAGCTCTTATAAAACAACAAGCATTTTCTAGAGCAAGTCATAGGGAAAAAGTTCACAACAGTATTTGAAAGAGAAACCTCATTCAGATATAGCTTTTCCTTGATATGATGCCTTCAAGGCACAAACCTGCAGGATATTTCTGCCACCAGTGCAATGCAGAAGTCAGGGCCCTGTGTGTATCCCACAGGTGGCCCATCTTCACTGGTTTGCAAAAAGCTGTTCTTAAAAGAATTATTCTCTATAGTATCATGCAAAGACCCCTTTTTGGCATCTTAATTTTTAAGAGTATGACCCAAAATGATCTTCCAATCTTCCAAGAGTGACAGCTAAAATCAAATTTCCCAGCTCTGCTTTAGTAGTACATCAGAAACTTGTCTCGCGAGTCCACACCAGCATGGAGAGGCATAGTGTGACAGTGGAAATCATTTGGCTACCCAGACAACAAACTTGATTTTGCCCAAACCTGGAGCACATTCAGCACTTACTTGCAGCCCACATACTGAGTTAAAATGATGGCACAGAAAAAGGGCCTATTGTTAAAACCCAGCCAGCCTACAGTCATTATCAGCCACATCCCAGCCACCATTAAACCACCACTGCCAAAAATGACCCACCATTCAAACACAAATCCAAAATCTGGGCTTTTACAGTGTAAAAAACTCAAGTCAACAACTTTTTAGGGCAGCTCAAGGGCACAAGAGTTCATCAGCTCAAACTCCTTTGTTTAACCAAAAGTCTTATTAACACTTGAGCACAAACAACAAGGTAACGACCCAGTTGTTGAACTTGTGATTGAGTGGTGGGCCAGTTTTAGTATATGGGCTGCGTGTAAAAGCCATGCCACGTGTGGTTAGGGTTTGGGCCATCTCAGAAATTGCTATCTTGCTTGTTTATTTAACATCATTGTAACTTTGTAACTGATTATAAATGCTAATAATCGATTCTAACATTCCAGAGTTGTTGCAGTTAAACTTCCACCTTCAGACTGATGTGTCATGATGCATTTTCACACCCAGAGTATCTTCACTCTTTATCCAGCCATAAAACCCCTGGTGAGCAACCCACATGAGGGCATGAAACGCTCCCTAATAATTATCTCTCTCCGCAGGCCTCCGTCATGCCACAATCGTCTTTCCTCCTACTCTCCCTCCACTTCCTCTGGAGCCAAGCTCACCCGTCACACCCCTAACACAAATGGCACCTCCTGTTATCTGGGGCCCCTGTGTTGCCTGGCACTGGAAGACTCAGGAGGCCTCTCCACCCAGTCTGTCCAAGGCCACCTCTCAGGTGTACAGGCTTTCACTCTTTGCTTATCTCCTCACCTTTCAGGCCTAAGCCAGCCTGTGCCCTATCACCATATGCGCTATGCTCACAAATTCCTGGACTTCAGCTGATAGGCATTTTTTTGTAAGTCTCCATTACTATCAATACAACCCAATGGGGAAAAAAAGCTCACTGTGTTCTCTATCCAAGGACAAAGCAGAGACTTTGTGCCATGTAACATGATTGAGTGGAAACAGAACATACACTACGTTATCATCTACATAATTCTGGATTGCATGTTCTCTCTCAGTCTCAAAAGCGAAGTGGCAAATGTATTCTCTCATAGCAGCTGTTGCGAGGTTGAACAGGCTTAACAGAGCATTTAGTTAAAGTCCCAATCAGCCTGAGTTTCTACATAACACTATCAAACATGACTGAGCTGCACTACATTATTGTAGCTAACTGAAACTCAGATTATAGCAGAGCTGACACAGATTTGCTAAAATTAGCAAGATTACACAAAAATACTGCTTAAAGTCTATGCTAACAGTGTGCCTTATGATCTATCCTATCAGTATCCTAACAGTGCGTCAATAAATAAATATATATATTTATTTATTTATTTCGCTAATGAACATTTCGCTAAATGCACACAGTTATCTGTTTGCAACCCTTTTTAATTAGGGTAGATGCGATATTTGGTAACATTCTGTTCAGTAGTTGTTATAAAGGAATGTGTTTATGAGTGAAGCATGAGTAGATCAAGTAACACCCACTGACTCTTAACTACAACACCACAATGATGCAAACACTAACATGCCAATCTTACAATCAGTACACTGTGACAGCTTGAAAAAGTAAGTAATCTTGGTCAACTGAAAATTTCACACACACACACACACACACACACACACATACACACACACTACTGAAACATCATTTGGTTTAGTGTAGAGTGAATTAGTGAATGCTGTAAACAGAAACAGGATCTGGTGAGGAGATGAGGAAATGACCTCATCCGGGCCGCGCAGAAGAACTTGCTAATCAGTGGCTGCTTTTTTTCCGAGCCCCTGGACTGCTCTCACTTCATGCCAAACTCTGTCTCCCTCTTTTAATGGGTTATATATATATTTTTTTTTCCTTTTTATTACTATTATTTCAACTCTAATCAAACTCCAAATCCTTGAACAGATGTTATCCCTTTTTTTTTTTTTTTTTACAAAGATGAGGCAAAGCATGAAAAATATTAGTCTCAGCACCCTGGAAACATCCCAAACTGGGGATTTTCCACTGGACACTCCAAGATGATTAAAAAGCACTTGACCCTCATTTCAGTAGCATGCACACAAACAGCACATCAGCACTATGAGCGCTCAAATAGCAGCATGCTAATGGTTTGGACCCAGCTGCAGATGCCCATAAAATGCACTTGGATAATGGACATAGGCCCATAATAGAGCTATCATTAGTGTGTCCAATGCTCATTAGGACGCACACATTAATGTGGTCAGAAAGTGAGAGACCGCAGACCCTTCACCTTTCACATATGACTGCACAGATGTTCTGTAGCTCTGAAGCCTAATTGTATAACATGCTAACCAATGTCCAAGAGGAACGATTTTTAAGACACCAATGTAGTGCGTAAAAATCACTTAACATGTCTTCCTTTGTGCAGATGCCGTAGACTTTTCCCTTTGTGAATGTGAATGTATGTCTTATGTGATTTATGAGGGAGCCACAACTGCACTTGTCATGCATGACTTGTTTATGGGTGTATGTATATGCATGTGTCTGTGTGTGCATTTCTGTGTGTGCCTTAAATGACCCCATTGCAGATGGAGTCTGGATTCTCTGCCGGTTAAGGTTCATTTAGTAGATGTGAGATGCATGGTGTAAAATCAGGTCATCCGAAGGTAGCGGTCTATGGTTTGTTCTACCAGCACAGCAATGAAAATGATGTATAATGCAGCACTTGCTCTAGTACACTGTCTCCATACCAATAGAATTGCATGTTTTCTCTCTAGTTCTAGCATTGATTTGTTGTGATATTGTTATACCTTGTAATTAACTTTCTGGTAGTCACACAACTACTGGCTTTCAAACAACAACAACGACACTATTAAATACAACAGTATGCAAATACGACAGTGCAATCAATATGCAAACTCAGAACTAGGCCTGGGGCAAATTATCACACTGTCTCACAGTGTCTGCATGGAGCTTATAAAGATTCTGAGAAATTTCAAGATGTTCCCTGCTTCCAAAATACACTAAATGTCCAAAACACTCTTTCCAGACACCCTGTCCAATTAGTGAATTCGCCAACTGCAACCATTGCTGACACGGATGTTTAATGGTGTCTTTTCACACTTCTGGATTAGTCATAGGAGAGCTCATCATAGTAGGGAAAACATTACAGAAGCGGCGGTGTTTAAGCATTAGAATGCAGGGGACGTTTTTAGATCGTCATTAAGGTATTTGTCATATTTTTCCATGACAGACGTTTGGTGGAGCAGTTTTCATTTTCAGCGAGGAGCAACCTTGACAAGGACAACCATTGCCAACCCCCTCTCAAAATGAATACTACTTCACCAAACGCTTTGAGACCGTAATAAGGACATTATAATTCGGTAAGCACCCTATGTTCTCAGCAGTAAACACTCTCACTGCTGTAATGTTTTCCTTACAATGAAAACTTCTGTATTTGATACAGAGATGTGCTAGATAATCTCATTAGAAAAGCACAGTCAATAGAGTGGGGTGATAAAATCATGACCAGTGCCAAGCTTTGGCTGTAGGGGTATTAAACCCCCCAGCACTGGGATGTGGAGCGGTGGAACTAGGTTCTCTGGAGCTCCATTCAGTACCTTTGGGATGAGCTGGTGTTTGTGATTCAGAACTAATCATCCAGCATCAGTACCTTACCTCACTAATGCTCTTGTGACTGAACACAATCATATCCTCACAGTAATGTTCCAGCATCTAATGTAAACATTGTGTCTTCCACTGAATATTTATGGAGACCCAGAAATAAATAATCTTTTATTGTCCATGCTTAAAAGGCATTATAGATTTTGCTAAGCTATGTTTAACTTCTTAGAAATCCTGATTTCTGTTTGCTGGAATAGCTCATGAATATATACACTAAATATACTCAACAACAGTAATTGTGTCGTTTGGCTGTGTGTCTTTGTGTGTGTATGTGTGTGTGTGTGTGTGTGTGTGTGTGTTGTGCATGCATTGTGTGTGTGTGTGTG
>JBBPCZ010000163.1:5221571-5234851 GCA_037974445.1 Brycinus macrolepidotus | reverse complement strand
CTAAAAAAAAGCATTTAAAACATGTTTATTATACATGAAGTTTAGATAAGTTTAGGTAAACTCTGTTCTAGTGTATCGAACTGGTAGCCCTTCGTATGGCTCAGTACCTGTGAAGTAGCTCTCAATTTCAAAAAGGTTGGCGACCCCTGATTTAGAATATAACATCAAACTAGTAGATTATGAGTGATTCATATTATTAATTACTGATAAAAAATACTGTGTGAATCACTGATAAACAAGATACATTAGATTTGCCCTGCTATGCTGTTGGGGTACTGCCAGTTTAACAGCACACAGTGCAGTCCGAGCTTTAAGCAGGTATACTCTGGGGGTAAATCTTTCTGAAACATGCTTGTCTAAAGCAGAATCTTGTGCTATAGAAAGTCACTGCAGCTTTCAGACTGGTTCTCCCTGCTGGTGTTCAGGTGGCAGGTGGTGCCTGTTCTCCGGAGTGTGCCAACAGTGCGTAAGTGGCACCTGCCTCGGGGGAAGGGGGCTGTCTACTGCACCAAGCCTGCCCTTTACACACTGCAAGCTGGAATTGGCAGATACACAAATACACAGACACCCCCCCCCCTCTTCTGGCTTTATTTTTCTCCTTGTGTCTTTCCCCTTCACATGAAAATCTTCTACTTTATGTAACATATACAACCTTAAATACAAATAAAGATACAGTAAGAATCAAGAAGAATGTTTTGTTTTCTAAAAAAAAAAAAAAGTTAATTATCTTGTTTGCATGGATTTGTGTACATGTGTTTTATCTCATTTAATTTTAAAAGGATTGATTAGCTGTTGGACTAGATGTTGGACTAGATGTTGGATAGTAATTGGAAACACTGGGCTTCCTCAAAGAGAGATTTGGAAATGGTCAAGCTAAAGCACTCACACATCAAATCAATTGTTTTTATTCTAATGTATGTGTGTTTCAAACAAATGTATTGTTGATGCCCAGAGAAATCATTTTCCATATCTTTATCTTATCAGAATGCTCTGGGGCTAATGCAACCAAATCCTCACTGCAAAGCTCATACATCTATGTAAAACTTGTCTTAAATAGTAGAGGTTCTTACTGCAGGAGAAAACAGGCAAATTAATACTCTTGATTTGAGAAGTTGGATGAATAGCTGCCTACAAACTTTTGGACAGGTAGTGTGTAATCCACTCAGTCTGAAAACTATAACTGGTATGGAAATGAATTATTTAATTAATGAATTCTTATCGGACAGTCTATCTAAATATTTCCCTAAACTTGTATTCAACATGCACTGCTATTAAATGAAATGATAAAATGGGGATAAAATATACACTGTTACTAAACTTTTCCATCTCTGGAAAACTGGAACATCAATTATATTCCACAACATGTTGAAAACTAGGTAATTAGATTTGTAGAAAATACTGTGATTAATATGTTGTACTTCTCTTTTTTCAAATGAATTTGTATACAGTATCATATTAAAAAAAACTCACCCAGATGTATAACTTTGTGCTTCATTACTTACCTTTGGCCTAAAGCTTTTTTAGCACTGACAATTATGCTCATGAGAGCACATGCGGTTCCTTTCGGCTCCTTCTTTTTGCTTTCCACCACACGGTTGGATCATGTTGCTGGCTTTAATGGACTGAGCCCCAGAGTGACTAGACGTTGTAAAGAGAGAGAAAGAGCGAGAGAGAAGGAGGGGGGGTGGAGAGACGAACGTGTTGACTCCCTTCTCTTTGAACATACTGGCTCTCCAATCCATGGAAACAGTATCCAGCATGACCCTGCCCAGGCTTTGAAGAGACGACTTGCTGCTGTAAATGCCAGCTCTGGCCAGGGGCGCAGCGTTAATAATTGAATAGAGGGAACTCGACAACGCCACACTTCCGTTTTCTGAAAGAGCGTGATGGGGTCTTCTCAGTTACAGGTTATAAGTGGAGAAAATGGAGCTCCGCTGCACGGCTTCCATCACTTTGGTTGTGCTAAGAGTGGAGGTGAAGTAACAAAGGCTCAGCGCTAGGTGCTGGCCTGGGGGTCAGTTCAGACGGCCACTGGGAGGATGCTTTACTAGGCTGCGGCCCACGCCTGGGGCAAGCAGCTGGGGAGGCCATTGTCTGCCACTGTTTCATCAATCACGAGGAGAAGTCTCGGAATTCCACGCTCTCCTTGTCATTACCTGACTCATCCATTTTCTTTTGCTTTTGACCATGAGCCAAACCACAGAGCCGACCCTACATACATGCCCAAAGAGCAATGGCCTATTACTTGTCCAGTGACCTTCAAAGAGTGCGACACTAGTAGGGCCTCTTGACTCTGAGTAATGAAAATGTTTCCCACGGCCTCCAATAGCTGATGTACTGCGTTGTTTTGGGGTTTTTTTTCTTCTTTTTCTTTTTTTTTTTACAAGGGAGAACATTTTCATTTTCTTCAGCCCCATATTTTCTCTCCTCACTTCAACCCTTTGCATCGTACGAGGGCTTACGGGTCATAGCTGCTATGATAAGCCGTGCAAAGCCATTGAATAAAAGTGACTGAATGATATAATCTCCTTTGACATTGTGGCATGACAGATGTCAGACAATGTGAGAAGTGGTTACAATACACCAGCTGAATTAAATGTGATGGACTTGGCTTAACACAGTCAGGTCTAGCCATGGGGTCTCTCGCGCTTGACTCATCACAGATTCTGATGGAAAACTACATGAAAAGTGATGGATGTGTGCAATGAACTTGTCTTATGTGACGATCCAGAAACGTTTTGATTGACATATCTATCCACTATCCCTGTAATGAAGGCACAGTGTAGTCCACTCTACCGATTTTTAAGAAAAAAAACAAACCAAGGACCATTAAATAACAGGGAAGTAAACGTTACCATAGATAATAATTCTGACACATTTCACTGTACATAGTAAAAGCTCAGACTACTTGGTAACTTGAACAACTTATAACAGATATTCAAGCACCTGCCCACTGGCTTATATTTCAAGTCAAGTCAAGTCAAGTAGGTTTTATTGTCATTTTGACCATACACACACAGTACACAGTGAAATGAGATAACGTGCCTCCAGGACCATGGTGCAACACAAGAGCAGAAAAGAACAGAGCAGCACTAGACCACAAGTGCAAACAGGACACAAAAGTGTGCAAGAAACACAAGCGCAACAGTACAATTAGACAAGATAAGACAAGACAACATTCAATGCAATCAACAATAGTTACAGTCTGGATGAATACAGCATTTTGGCAGGTACTGTATTCTAGCACCGAGAGTTGTGTGTGCAAAAATGCAGAAGTTGTTACATGTGCAAAAATGCAGAACAGAGTCAAAGAGCAATAAATATGATGTGCAAATATAGCAGCAACAGGACAGAAAATGTGCAGTGTAATAAATAGATGGGAGGGCAGGGGTGGTGGTGGCCTAGTGGGTAGGATACTTGCCTCTGGACTAAGAGGTCATGGGTTTGAATCCTACCTTCAGCAAACCACCACTGGGTTCCTGAGCAAGACCCTTAACCCCAAGTTGCTCCAGGGAGACTGTCCCCTGTAGTTAGGGAATGGAAGTCGCTTTGGGTAAAAGCGTCTGCTAAATGCCGTAAATGTAAAATAGATGCATATTTACACACGTAATTAAAATATGTGTTTTAAGCCAGCAGGTTTTCTTTTGTGAGTACAGAGAAACAAGGTGAAATTATTGTCCATGCTAATTGTAAGTATGCTAATGATGTTATGGTAATTATGCTAATAACAGAGATCAGGCTGAAAGCATGGTGCGAAATACAGACACTTGAGACCCCCTAAAGCCTCAAAAGCAAATTTTAGGTCGTCTTTGGTAAAATCTTTGAAATTACAAGCGATATGAAATGGTTGAAATGATTGTTTGCTTGGGTCAAAAGATGTTTTACTCTTCTGTTCAACTTGTTACACCCGCCCGACAATTATTTTAGAATTATTAAGCATTCCATTAAAGTACCGGTCCACACTTCCAAACAGCCAGAGGAGTGATAGAATGATCAGTTTGATTAGACATAAAGACAATTATGCTATAACCTTTACAGTTGCACTGGATTAAAAGACGATGTCTATCAATCTCCACACTTGGCAAGGTACCAAGAGGAAAGAGAGAGTGAGAGAGAGATAGAGCGAGAGAGAGGCCTAAGATAACCCATGCAGATCCGTCTCCCAACTCATCCTCTGTCTCTAAAGCGGACAGCTAGCCTGCGATGCGAAGCCAAAGTGACGCTGGTATCAGTCCACATTTGCATTAGGAGCCTACAGTGCATGACAGGAGCTTGCCTGCAGTGATGTTTCTGTTCCACAAAGCTCTGCGTTTAAAGAGAGCCGTCTGGGCTGCTCAGCGTCATGCCACTGCCTCTCTGACACAGCCTTATTAATAGGCCACCCTGCCAGTCTCTAAAACCCACTTTCACTTCTCTCTTAGTCTCACACATATGCACAAAACACAACAACATTTTGATAGCACAAGTCTATATGTCCATTGATGTCACTTTAAAGCATGTGCCCCCCGAACATGTCTATATAGATCAGGGGTGCCCAAATCCGGTCCTGGAGATCCAGTGTCCAGCATAGTTTGGTGACTTTCCCAGCTCAAACACACCTGGTTTCACTCACCAGTTAATTCCCAGGTTTAGAGTGTGTGTTTGAGGAGAGGAACTATCAAACTTTACGGGAAAGGGTCACTTCAGGACCAGGTTTGGGCACCCATGGTATAGATAGAGTGATAAAAGTTTGCTCCTTCATTCACACATGCGGAGAACCAGCTACTTCCATCTGGTGTGGCATTCTTAAATATCAATGTATACCCCTAGAGCCTCTACAGCAATTTCAGAGCTTATTAAAGAGCTGGTTGCAGCCTGTGAATCTCTATTTATTATCAGAAGGCGTGGCATTTTGATTCTGTCTTAGCAAACACATCAACAGGTGTAGTAATATTTTTGATATGCTGGCAAAAGAAGTACAACTCATTCTTCAGGATGGATGGGGTGGTGGCCTAGTGGGTAGGATACTTGACTTTGGACCAAGAGGTCATGGGTTCGAATCCTACAATCAGCGTACCACCACTGGGTTCCTGAGCAAGACCCTTAACCCCAAGTTGCTCCAGGGAGACTGTCCCCTGCAGTTAGGGAATGGAAGTTGCTTTACGTAAAAGCGTCTGCTAAATGCCGTAAATGTAAATACAGTTTTTAGCTATGCTACAGACTTGTCATTTTTAGTTAACAATATGACACAGTGTCAAAAACCTTATAAGCAAGTTTATTTGCAATTACTTAGCAACTCAGGAGAGTTTGAAGAAAATACATTATGATTTAGACATGCCATTTGTTGCTGTTTGTTGTGGATGTAGGTTTCCACTACTTGATATCATGTTAGCCTCGTAGCATGTTTTGGCCGACTGACTGGATCTGGGTTTAGAGGCAAAATTCATTTGATTTTTGCCCATAACACAGTTTTAAGCTTTAATGTGTGTCAGAGTTGCACCGTGTCTCATTTTAGAGTCATGCAAAGCTTTCATAATTGGTGAAATTTCTGAGGTATTATATGATGTTCGACTTCACAAATTCATTTTACCCTTGAGTACTCTCTCTTGTGCAGAGAGATGACAGCTTACACATATCCCATGCCAGTTATGAACAGAAATCAAGGAGGCTGAACTGTAAAGCAAGTGTAATAAATTTGACATAAATTTATAAGCTTTTTCACCAAAGATAACTGGCACAAGACTTCATCCATAGTGTACTTGCTGTTATATTTGACAAAACCTATTTGCTGCGAGAGAACTAATAAAGTAGGCACATGCTGGCATGAACAAATGCTAGAGGTTCACAAGACTGTTTGTGTTTAAGTGGCACATTCAATTACTCCTTCTGTGTTATAAGCCTAATCTGTCTGAGGCTGCAGCTAGGCCCTTATTAGAGGTTGCATAGACTACTCAACTAATAAATCCACCAGTCACCTCTGTGATCATCAGTCAGCTAGTGGAAATGAGTCCCTTAAGTACAGCAGCAGAAAATGCAGCCCAAGAGTAGCGATTAGCAGAATGAAAATACATTTGTGAGGTGTACCAGGGTAAAACAGGGTAACATGGGTTTTATCAGTCCTGCTACTAATTCCTACTCTGAAAGTTTCAGTGCTTTTTATTGTGCAGGGACAACATGCTTGCTACCTGCATTATCGTCTGTAAAGACTCTTTTAAGCACTGCACAGAAATGCAGATAGCTGTGTAAGGGAAGGTTCTGAAATGTGTGGTGATTGTAGCTCGCAGTTTACATCGGGTGGTCTGTGTGACTTTGTGACCAGAATGTCTGAGCATAAGATTAACTGAAACAAAACCTGTACTGCAATACACATTTTACACCTCAAAACACAGCATCTGCCACATAACCCCAGTAGCATGCTACTGACAAACTTTTTTTTTTTTTTAACTTTTTTTGAATGACTAGTCAACTAGTAAAAGTCAATATTCATGCAAACTATAGCCCTTATAAGACCTAGACCTTTATACAGACAGGCCTCAAGGGGCTTGAAGGCCAACTCATGGCTTACCTCACAGCTACAGCCTTCCAGCTGCTAATAGAACCATTTCCAGCTGTGGTGAAGGACACGGTCTGGCCGCTGTCCGGAGGGGGAGGCCCAGGGTAGTTCCAGAGAATAACAATCCCTCACATAGAGCCTCTCCTTCTCTCTCCAGGAGTCTGTCACAGGACCCGAACCAGTCCACTTCATCAGGCAAAATAACTAAGCTGGAAAACACTGCTGCCGTGAGTTCTGCTGAAGTCATTAATTACTGTAGATCAGAGTCAGGAGCTCTGGGTGTAGATTCCGAAACACCGAAAGGCCCATCGAGCTGAATGAGGTCATTTCAGGGAGCCGGCTGATCTCTAATGACACTGATGATGGTAGCAGTGATGATGAGATAATGGCCCCATTCTAATCAAAATGTGTAGAGGCTGCAGACTCTGACTGGAATACAATATCACGCATGGATGAGTAAAGAAGGGCACTAGGTGATATGTGAAGGTAGAAGGAGTGGTTTAAGGACATCTGGACATTGTCTGGTTGTCAGCAGTGGCCTCAGCCAAACTTTTGACCCTGAGGTTTCATTAGTCTGAGTTCAGAGTAACAGACATGGGTCATCAATTCTGATCATGGAGCATAGTGTGATGCTTCCTCTGTTCAAACACTCCTAGTAAGGCCTGGTCTGCACTAATACAGACACATTAAAAAAGTGTTTTCCACCATCAAAAATCACCATTTTTTGATGATGCCCTTTTGCCATTTTCACATTCTAGTGTGAACCAGGGACACAGTGTTTCAAAAATGCTGACATCTGTCGTCTTGTGTTAAGCCCTGACTGACATTTGATCTTGGCTCTAAGATATCCATACTGGAGACCAGCTCCATTAGAAAGCCACTGTTCCTGATAGCTGGTCAATCGAAAATAGCTGAGCAGGACACCTTGAAAAAAGTAGTGATGGCTGAAAATGGAATATGCTGTTCTAAATGTGTTCAGTAATATATTCCATTACAGTACATGACAATAGCACATTCATAATGTATTTAGAAAACATCTGGGAAAACTCCAACACTGATACTAAACTTATCACTCACAAACATGTCCACTAGTTTGATTATCCTACAAAAAGAGCTTATTAACTTAATAACACTGGTTCATGACTTAGATTCATCAGTTCACTCGGGCTTTAGCAGGAACTCTGTATTTGCTAAGAAACTGGTTGTTAACTTCCTCATTAGAGTCCATCTGAAAAGCATATCATATGCTGACTTTAAAATATTGCAGAACGTTTTTTGATGTTTCATTTAAGGGATTGTACACTATTAACTTAGTGCGTAGTATTATAAAAGATTACCCTAAAAGTGTAAAAAGTAACTGTACTTTGAATACTGCTTTTTCAAAGTGTAGTATAGACTCAGTGCAGATTCCTAATACTTATATTATATTACACCCCAACCCTGAATAAATCTGTGCACAATTCCTATGTTAAGCCCCTTGTATTCACTGATGTAAAACACATTGTATTCAGTTCTGCACTTCTGCTCCACATCATTAGTGACTTGTTTTTGTTGCTTAGTTAGCCATCTTTTATGACTTACACCACAACAAACTGTCTGGCTTGGCTGACTGTGCATGCTCAGTGTATGCATTCCTTTTGTTTCAGTGATTCAGTGTGAACAGAAAACAGACTGAATCAGGAGAGCTGCAGAATAACCAAACTGTGCCGGACTCTACAGAGCCTCCAGGCCTTTTGGGACCCGCGGTGGTCCACTGTCAGGCTAAATGTAATGGATAGCAGAGCAGAGTTTCCAGGTCCCCAGTTGCTGAAGGTCTGTAATCAGGCTTCCTCAGAGGAGAGGAGGCTCAGGCTCTGTGGGTATGGTGTCAAATTTGGAGCTCAGTACACCCCCAGGGTCTGAGCCACTTCCTCTAAGTTGAAAATTTAGCATTAGCTGCTGGGGACAAGTTAAGCATTGTGTGAGAGAGAAGTTAGCTCCCGGGTCTTATCGTTTAGGTCTGCGCCATAGAGAGGTCACAAGGCCTCACTGTCTTTCATGTAATTCAATTAATGTCAAAGGGGCATGTGGACACAGTGTCAAGCCAGCTGCTCTGTGTGAGCATTTTCTTTCAGGCCTGTACCACCCGGGTGCAGAGGTTAAAGCAGAGGCACAGAGGACGTCTGGCTGGATAGGCATCTCCTGTCAGCTCAACCATGAAGATTCAATCTGGATTTAAAAAAACATATATTGATTGAAGGTAATGAAATTGAAATGGGAACGGTGTGGACAGAGACTGAGTAAAGATCTCAGTAGGTAGGGCACTGCTGGAGCCCCCACCCCACATCTTCTCCTCCCTTTTGAAAGGTCTCGGATTGGCTGCAGAGAGGATCAGACTGTGGGAACTCCTCACAGCCCATGTAATCTTTTTTTGGTCTAACTTGATTTGATATTAATTAACTTTCACTCATAGCTCATTGAAAGAAGTGGAGGAATGTATAAATTCAGAACATTTGATTGATGCCATATTTATTTTCAAAAGCAAGAGAGGAGATATTTTATTATGATTTGAATTTGATGAAGTTTGCGCACAGTCATTTTGCAGAAAGAAAAACATCAGTTTTTTTGACATTGAAAGAAACATAAAAAGAGACAGGCATGAACTTGTTGGTAGTATAACAATATGACTATAATAACTCTAGACTTCTAAGAGCTGAGTGATTGGGTGTGAGGTTACTCGGTACAGTCAACTGGCCGAAGTGGTTTTAATGAACCTGCTTGAACTGTAGTGAGTCTCCATTTGTATAATAGGCTCTAGATGTGTTTTAAATGACAGATTATATAATACTCCACAGCCCATGGCTTTGCCTGCATAAGAGCTTGGTGTTTGGAATATTTTGGAACTATATTCTTTTGTCTCTTCAGCAGCAACTTTATGTGCCACTTTTTTTTGCCTTAAATCAATTTCGAGTGACTTGGTTTTATTGCCACCATAAATATACACATGGGCTATAAAACGACATTTACAAAAATAAAGCAATAAACAGCGTCGTTATATTTTTTTGTTTTTGACCAATAATGTTACTGAACAATGTAAAGATATTAAAATTCTCCAACACACTCTCTCTGTCCCTCATTTCATCTCGTAAAAACACTCTCCCTATTCCCCAGAGCCCTGGAGAGTTTCAAGGAACCTCTGCCGCCTTCTGAGAATATTTGTCACAAGCAACGCATTAGAATACAATAATATTCCAGACTGCTATATTCTTGGAGGTTTAATCAGTTTATCTCTTTTTTAATGAGGCATTTCTTTTAGCAGATGCTGCCCAAGCCGCAAAAAAGAATGAGTCAGAACAGGAGGTGTGAGCTGTGTTCTGTAACGAGTTGTAGGTGGAACACGAAACCCAGCGTGATTCCCAGCCATGTTTAAACATACCCACCTCAGAATTATATATATATATATAGTACTGTCTCAACAAATAACATAGTGACTTTCAGTATTGTTGCCCTTGCGCACCATAGTAGATCTTCCCTTGTTAGTTTATTTAGGGTAGAAATGTGGTAGCTTCCATATACGTTCCTAAAAATTTGGTTCCTCAGTGGTTCTTGGCTTGGATGTACAATGTAAGCAAAGAGCTTTAACCATTATATTATTTCAAGGTCCTTTAAACTTTAAAATGGCTCTTCACATTCTCATCTTCTTTCAATAATAAATGGCTCTTCTATGGCAGGGCTGGCCAAAGATGGGCCACAGAGATGTTTGATTTGACCTTCCAGAAAGTTCCTCACTCCTTCAGCCAATGAGAGAACATATATTTTGATTCTGTTTTTTAACCTTTTTTATTTATCCTTTTTCTTTTTTATCCTTTTTTAGTATAGTGGTTATAAAATGCCCTTAAATAAAATGTAAAAACGCTCCCCTGACTGCATACAATTGTATTCAGAAGAACTGTTAAGACTACTAGTGTAAAGACTATATACTACTATAGATTGTGATCAGTTCCCTATCATAAACCCATGAGGAGCTTGTGAACAGGTTACTGAGCTGAGCTAGGTGTGTTAGATGATGTAAGGCACGGGGTGTGGGATCACCAGGACTGAGACTGGAAACCCCTGCCAGAGATCCTTAGCCCAGCACCACTTGTGAATGAGTGGCACATGAATGGTGCATCCAAAACATATGAAATAACCTCAGTTGCCACATTCTTCTCTCTAGAGAGTGCATGCGGTCGGCCCAGGCTTCGTCTGCAAGCCTCACCCAAGTCTGATTGTTCCTCAGCAGAAGCTCTTCTGGGGCCTGCAGGAAAGGCTATTTGCAGCAGGGGGAGGGCCGGCAGGCAGGGGGTAATGTGATATTGAACGTGCAGAGATTTGTGGGTGAGGGGGGAAAGAGCAAAGAGGGACAGAGGGTGTAGTATGAAGTGTAAGATGGTTCTGGCAGATGTAGATAGACTTTCAAATAGGAGATTGTAAAAGAACTATAGATAGGAATAGTGGTGTGAAATAATTTTAGATATTGTGAAGTCAGCCTGAAGCATTGTAGAGACTACACTGTTGATTTTTTAAAAATGTTTTTGTTTACCATTTTAGTTAATGGTAATTTTGTGACTTAATAGCCAACATGGCTCTCACATTCAGGCTGGAACTGGAACTTGTGAAAAGCGCTGTTCCTTCAGTGATGTCAAACTTTCGTACTGTTTTTTTACACTGGTCATTTGATGTGTCCTAGACATTGTGTTCAAAGGTCATTGCAAGCACATCTTACCTAAAGACTAGCTAATCTGCACTCTGGTCTTTATGTATGACATATTACCACAATCACTGATTTAAATTTCATCTCTACTTGGGTTTAACTGTTAACTGTGCATGGCAGGGATAGGGCCCTTACCAAAGGTCACATCTAGGCCCAAAAATAAAGGTAGTAGAGAAGAACATTAAATCGGCGATTGTGTGAATGTGTCAAATTTCACTGAACTGTTCAGGGTTTCTGCTCTGTTTTAATGTAGCCACTACTCCATTTCCATTTCGTGATCATATCATATTGGACACAAGGACAGATATGCTGGAAGACATGTCAAAACTTGCCCCAGCATGTTCTGCAACATGCCTGCTCCTGAACTAGATCAGGTAAGACAGGCTTACATTTTCAAAGCAGCGTGAATGGAGTCTTTCATAGAAGTGCTCAAACTTCCACTTTAAGAGAACATTGTGTGGATCCTGCTGACATCTAGTGGAGGCTGCACTTACTGAGGATTAGAAACCTGATCCAGAAAGCCTAGCAGAAGTCAGGATAACTAGTTCAGTTAAGTACATTTCAATAATATATCTCAGATAAGGGAGTTCATGAACTATATATTTAATTATCCTGTTCATTTCATTCACAGCATGCACAGCTGCATAAACCACATCCACTTTTGAAGTTCAAATCCACTGTCAAAATCTACGCAAAGAACCCTCAGTAGCTGCCAGATAACAGGCAAATAACAGTTTGAACACTTTGCTGCCACCAGATGTGGAAGGTTGTTCAATGTCACTTTCTTTGAAAAGCGTTTTTTTGTG
Source organism: Brycinus macrolepidotus (assembly GCA_037974445.1). Taxonomy (NCBI): domain Eukaryota; kingdom Metazoa; phylum Chordata; class Actinopteri; order Characiformes; family Alestidae; genus Brycinus; species Brycinus macrolepidotus. Next base: position 5,222,781 of record JBBPCZ010000163.1, on the reverse strand, counting down.
ACAGTTCAGAATAAATGATGCGGAAAGGAAAACCCACAGAGATTTTAAAACTTCTGCATAATTAAAAGGTTATGATGAAAACAGAGTTATTCAGAGTGGTTTGGTGTGAAATGATGTGGTGAAACCAGACATCTAAAGAGTTTAATGACTCTTAAAGCAGCATCACAGAAAATTATTTCATGAAATTGTTATGTACACACTGCCTGAGGGCAAATGAAGACATTTACAGTAGTTTTAAGGAAAGGTTTTGGCCTAAAACATATATTTTTAAAAACCATTCAAGACAAATGGTTTCATGCAGGGTGTTTTAAGTCAAAACAGTGTCCAAATAAAATTTGTTTTTTGGTTTATTTCTATTTTAGTATCATAACATTACACATAAAAACTCAAAAGACAGATATTTGTGGTCATTGAATAAAATGAATAGTTTGCATTGTAGACTTCACAACCTCTGGCACCACTGTAAATAAACTGGTACATTCTTCTACAACGAACCACTGGTCAAACCATTTTAGATTGTCACTGACTGAATTGTGCAGGGTTTTTAAAAACAGGTGGAAGTGTCTATAAAAGCCCTAGACATGAAAAGGCCAATGTAAAGCTCTAAAAAAGTCAAGGTTATTTATTCTATAAAATTTACTGGACCCGAAATCAGTCATTATGAAATGTTCATTGCATAAATAAATACAATTGAATAAAATTAGATTAGTAACTTATACCTACACAAGATGTTTTCTGTTTTTTGTCATTTATGTTTATATTGTTTTTAACCAGAGAAAAAAAGTATAACAATGCAAATTTCCCACTCGTTGGACTAATAAAGAGTTAACTATTCCTATAACAATGCAAATTTCCCACTTGTTAGACTAATAAAGAGTTAACTATTCTTATCTTATGGCTGATGGGTCTTGCAAGCCTGATATCAGAATCTCTCACTTTGATTCCTACTCTATATGGACAAAAGTATTGGGACGCCTGACCATTAGACCAACAGGGACTTTAATGACATTGCATTCAAATACATAGACTTTAATATGAAGCTGGTCTCCCCTTTCCAGCTATAACAGCTTCCACTCTTCTTGGAAGGTTTTTCCCAAGATTTTGGAGTTTCTGAGGGAAATTTTTGCCCATTCATTCTGTAGAGCATTTATGGGGTCAGGCACTGATGTTGGACGAGAAGGCCTGGCTCGCAATCTCCATTCCAGTTCAT